>VZRV01007977.1:1958914-2007596 GCA_013398115.1 Falcunculus frontatus
TAGGATAGGATAGGATAGGATAGGATAGGATAGGATAGGATAGGATAGGATAGGATAGGATAGGGTAGGATAGGATAGGATAGGGTAGGATAGGATAGCTGGAAAGAACCTACAACCATCATCTAGTTCAACTGCAACTACTTTGTGTTAGAAGAGCAAGACAGAGAGAGCAAGACAGAGGGAGAGAGAAAATAATAAATTCTTTTCTCTTCTTTTTAATCAATAATCCCAGACTCTTGTGCATGGTGAAGTTCTCTGCTTATTCAAAACCTGCGTGCCTCTGCCTGTCTCAGTTACCAATACCTTCCTTATCAGCACATTTCATTCCTTCCCATTCTTTCAAGAGCTCTGCAAAGTGAAAAACAGTGTATTATCTCCATACTTAAGAGACAAAAAAGGCTGGCAGAGATAGGTCTACCTCACTATCAAGGCTTTTGCAAGAGCAGGAACAATGTGGCAGCCCAAGATCTTGTGCTGCCTGCACAAGCCCCATGAGGGACCTCACCTCCTTCAGCAGCAGCTGGCCCGGGCACAAGCCTCTGTCCTGGTATCAAGGTGGCCAGAAAAAAGCACACACTTGGAGACACATCCCCCTCTCCCATGCAGATGCATGAACTTCAGATGACCAGTCCAAATTTGCAAAGATGTGTACGGCCAGGGTGCTCCATACCAGGTCTTCTCTTGAAGAAAACCTCTTTGATTTGACTCTCCAGTGCAGCCGTGTAAGCACTGGAAAAGTGCAACCTGATGTCTCTCCAAAGGATGCTTAAACACATCCTGTTCCTCAGGGGGGAAAAAAAAGAGGATTAGCTATTCAAAACCTAGATGCCAGGCAATTTGGTGACCAAGTGCCTTCCTCTGATAGCTTTTCTAGACAGTCATGAACTTTAAACTATTTTTTGTCTCCGACTCCCAGCAGCTCCTAAACAGTGTGAGCTAAATATTTATAGAAGAGTCACTGTTTGTTTAAGTTTCAATCCATACTCCCTGAGGTCCAATATGCCCAGATCGTGAAAAGACAGCTGACTACAGAAGAGCCTGCAAACACCGCAGAGGGGACACTGACACTTACCAGATCTTTCATCTGGACACTTTCTCCGGTGGTTGTTTTGGGAAGCCTTTCCCAGCTTCTTTCAAAAGAAGAGGAAACATAGCTCTCGCCAGCCAAGGTCCATGTTTCATCTGACACTTTGGCACAGCTCTGTTCAATGACACAGAGCCCCGCGTTTTGGGGGGCCCTCATCTGTGTTCCAGAGCTAGGCACAGGGACTGCTGCTGGAAATGCAGTTGAAGCACCCAACCTGCTGAACAGCAGGCACCAAGGCACGGTGAGAACACCCCGAACATACCTGTGCCACAGGTGGGGCACAGACAATGTCTGTCACTTCAGCTTAACAAGCTCATCTGATCCATCTCTTCTGGACTCAGCAACAGCTTTTCCAATGTACCATAGTGCCCACTCTACTGGAACAAAAAAGTCCTCCCATACCTTACAAAAGAACTAAGGATACCCAAACTTTTTGCCTAACTGAACAACCTGTCAGAAATTGAAAAGACACCTGTATGAGCTGACACACTACTGCTATAAACTAGCCAAGTCCAACAAGTCACCTGCTTACATGTGGTGTTACACAGCTTCATGGGTGAGGCAAGAAAAAAATAAGACTGTGCTTCATTCCCTTTAATCGTGTGTGACCGGGGTCGTCGTTTTGGAATGTAACTGAGGACTCATCACCACAAAGGAGAACACAAGATGCAAGGCTATCAAGCAGGCACAGTCCTATGCCAACGCATCCCAAATTAACATCTCACCCTGTAGACCTCGGTGTCCAGCTTGGCAAGCTTCTAGAGGAACAGCAGAGGCCAGGAGACAACACCAAGCAAACACACTTCCAATGACCACCCAAGGCTGGTAATTCTCTTTGTTTTTATGGTTTCACATACAAGCTCCTGCATGAAGAACAGAGCAGAAGGTTCTTACTCCCCTAAGATGGGTGAGAGGTTGGAATGTCTTTGCTCAAGTCCAGCTACCTCAAACCAGCACCTGCTGTGAACAGCCCCCTGGACGACTGCACGTGTCTGAAGAACTCAAAACCCCCACTGACAGCTGTTGCTGTACCCATCCCATCAAGATGAATTCTTCATCAGCACTGCAGCAAGATGGAACTCAGCAACGTTGCTCTGTCCTGGGGTTCTCCAAGGGGATAGCAAGACTCATCATCCCCTGCACAGGGTGTTTCAAGGCATTTAGCCCCAGTAAAATAGAAAATGTGGTGTTTCAAGCAAGAGGATGACTTTTGTCATTAGGTGGATCTCAAGGACAGATTTGCACACTGCCATTCATTAGGAGTCTGGATATCCAGCGTGAAGGCCCGTGCATGGATGAAGGAGCAATCATGGAAATGTCCATTCCAATGCCACGCATGCACTCACAGCCCATACTCGCCCTCACATGTGTTTTCTATCCAGCTGTGCCTATGCACATACATGGGAAAGTGCCATGAAGCCTTATGGACATGCTCACGTGTACATGCATGGGAATAAGCAGGAGTACAGAGGCCCACCACAAGCCAGCCATGCTGGCAGAGGAGACTAAAGAGGAGACTGCAACAGGAAAGCTGGAAATAATGACAAGCACTTTGATCAGTAAAACTGCAATTACGCGGCCAGCACACAGCCTTGCATCTCTGCGGAGCAAGCAAAACTACTTATTATAGAGATGCCTCTACTGTGACCTGACTTTTAGAGAAAGGAGAGGAGCTGCCCTGGCTTTCCCATGTTTTATCTCTCTGACTCTCATTCCCTGTTATTGGAAGCACTGGCATCACCACGCACATCACCACGGCTGCTGGGTCCACTGGAGCCAGCCATGGCTGGGAAGTTCAGGGCAAAAACCTACACACAAGGAGCCTACAAAACTGCAGCTGGTCTCTTCCAGCATCATCCACACATTCAACACCATAGAGTTGGCTTTACTGATGCTTTATGGAAGAAAATTTTACTAGGGCACAGAAGAGAGACACTTTTCTATTTTCATTTACCTGGCCCTAAAAAAGAAAAAAAAAGGTGAAAAAAAAGAAGAAATACAGCCCCCCCCCCTTCCCTTTTTACATAAATATTGGATCTGAGCGCTTTATGCTCCTAAGAAGTTAAAAATAGGAAATAATATCAAGTCTGTGTACTGCATCATTTATCAAAGCCTTTTATAAACATCAAAACCAGCTCCTCTGAACTCTTTTATACTTTCCTGCTGTCACTCACAACTCTTAAAAGGGGTCTACAGAGATACAAAGGGTAAGGCATTTTCCAGTACTGTCAGAGAGTATGGGACAAAAAAACAGCTTTTCCTCAAAGCTCTGAAATCTAAGAGCAATTTTATGACATAATGTCACTTTTAGCACAAGAGATGAATAATAGATATTCAAAATATAATAACACTTTCATAAGTAAACAATGCTTTGCAGTGTCACAGCTTTTCAGCAGCAGTGTCAAGCCTTTGCAGAAGGATCAACAGTGCAATCACCGAGCACCACTGGGAAGCAAACACTGCAAGAACACACACATGTTTAACCAAAAGGCAGAGTCTCTCTGGCCAAACTCCATCTGCCTTCTCCAGAGACACACATCCAGATCCCCTCTATAAAAAAAGGGAGGTAGGGAGATTAACAAGGTGACCCAGATACTCTTTACACATAAACTCAACTTTGACCCTGCCATCTCTGAGAGACAGGTGATAAATCCAAACCTCCTCCCCACCTGAAAAATGAGCAAGCTTACACTCACCTATATTCAAGAGATATGAGCACTAATTCACTCCAACATTAAAAAAACACATTTGAAAGATGATAGCTGCTAGAATATTCATGACTCTTAGCCAGCCTGTTTATATAACTGGATATGAAGCAAATCCTCCATGCAAACCATGGCAAACCTGACAGCATCATTTAGCTGTTCAGCATCTTCTCCACAGAAGGCAAATTCCACAACTTGTGGTCACCACTATTTTTTTCCTGCCCTGCACATAAGAGTTAGGAATTTGTAGGGAGGAAGTGATAAACCCATGATAAAAAAAAATTCCAGTGAACTGTCAGCATTATCCTAACCAAAAAAGAATTTCCTCCTTAGTCATACACAGGCAGGGTCAGTCAGCTCCCCCATGATTTGCAGAAGAGCAGGGGAAAAGTGCTTATCTAGGAGATTACTTCTCTTCCTAGTACCTCGGTACTTAATTTTTAAGCAGGGTGAAGGTCAAATGAAAACCACCTGATGGCAATGCAAATGGAGCCCTGGACAAAACTGCACAGGGGCCACCAGGAAGAGTCGCTCTTTGCAAAAAGCTTAATGAAAACCAAGAGATGGTGCCAGTAGGGAGGGTGATGGCAATTCCACGTCCACGTGCCACAAGGATACTGCCAGTGGCAGGAGGGCACATCCAAGCTGTGGAGGGGGCCAAGCCAGGGCAGTGCGGGGTTCCCAGCATCGCTCAGCACCCCAGGGAATGCCCCCAGGAAAACTGGGGTGCTGAGCCTGGGCTGAAGATACACTTCTCATCTGGATGGCAAGAGATCCACCTTCCAGAGGCACCAGGGCTGGAATGCAGCTGTGCCTCATCCCCCAACTTGTCTACAATAATCATTATAAATATATATACTTTCTTTTGTTGCACACACTCAGGTCCCGTTTTTGCTGCTGAAGCCTCAGGTCTCTAATCCAACCTCCTGGCTCTGACACTGCAAAGGTAAAGAGGAGGCAGTACAATGACGGCAAAACCACAGGATACCCAAAATAATACCAGGGAAAAACTAGGCCAGGTGAGAGGTTTGATTCCAGCTCAAGAAACACCCTTAGAATAAAATATTGCCCAAAATGGCATTTTGTGTTTCTGAACTGGGCTCCACACTGCAGGACAAGGAGATTAGGAGGATGCCCTCCCATGGGGGCAGACTGGCCCCATGGCAGCCATTGCTGCTCAGCAGTTTTTGTCTGCTGCCCCATACAAGCAACCAAACCAGCTTGCAGATGATTAAATCTTAATCAGAAACTCTTCAGATCATGTCCCGTTCACGGCTTTGGGACAGTGCAAATCCTGCCACCTTTACCAAGAGCCCCTCCAAGGGCCTCTCACAGTCCTGGGATGCCAGCCAGCTTTGGAGGCTTTACATTTTCGTGGCATGAGACAAATTTCGCTAAGAGTTCCTCAATACTAATCCACATAATGCTGCTCAGCAGATGGGAGCACAAGAAAACAGCCTGTCAACACCTTCAGTTCTGCACAGAACCCCTCAAAGCACTGCAGAGGATTCAGAAGCCAAGCAGATACCTCTTGGTTTCTTGATGGCATTAACAATATGTCTCGTGATAGATCACTGCTTCTTTGCAACCTGAAGAGCACAGTAAGCCAGCAGATAGTTCAGTATTTACTGTGCACAGTAAGTCAGCACCTGTAGATGCAGGCACTCATGGAAAAGCAAAGATCACACATAAAGATTTTTATTCTGAAAGTAATGACTGTGATGCTTTGGTTAATACAAAATTCCAAGCAAGGTATTAAAGCAATCGGTAGAGGATCATTCAAGACATACTAGCAGGATTATTCCAGATACTTTAAAATATATAAATATATATTTACTTACATAAATAAACAGAATAATGACCTAATGTATCCCCAATTACAAAGTCTGGGCACAAATGGCATTCATTAATAAGTGCCCCAAGAGAGGGGCAGCCCTTAAGGAGAGAAAATGCACACTGCAAAAGGGGTTGACATATTTAGCATAAACTAAGGACTGAGATCCACCATTAATTCGCTTTGCTCGTGTTGGCTTTCACAGCTGCACAATGAGCATAAGTCAACCTGTGCAGGATGAGCACAGGTGGATCAAAATCCTTCACCCTGGGCACCCTCTCCTCCAAATTCCCTATGCAGGACAGGGGAATAAAGATCAAAACAAAGTTTCAGCATCGGCAGCTTCAGTATTTTCCCTGAGCAGAGGCAGATGTGAATCCAAAGATTCAGCTGTAAGTATTTTAAAGTGGCAAATGGACTTTTGGCAGCCAAAATAAGAATCTTTAAAAGCACTAGCGTTTGCTGCCCCCAACCCTTGCAAATCCAGCCGGCTGAAGTGGTAAGCGAGGCTGCCCACAAACTCAAAACTGAAACTAGTTTCAGCCCCAATTCCAAAAAACCTGGAAGTAATTTTAGAAGCAGGAAACCATCAAGCAAGAGACAGCACCTGTAGATTAAAACCTCTTCCTCTGTCAGGCTTCAACACATTCAACTCACAAAACCATAAAGAAAGTAAGACTCCCTTTAAAAAGCCTCATTGTCAAAATTTTTTATAGCTTTCAGGTTATATTTTATCCTTAAACCAATAAATACTTCCAATTCCTTAATTTGCTGCCAGCTGGGGAGAGATTTAAAAACTTCTGCAAACCTGCAATTTCAGTGCTGGTCTGTGCTGGGCACTGAAAAATTCCACTGGAGTGAGAGTGAGAAGGGTTAGTCATGACAAGAACATCCCTGCAATGTGCCAGGGCTGCTTTTCACTGTCATCCAACCATCCTTAATACCGACTTAGTCCATCAGTGATTTTCATAATCAGTTATGTGCTTTTGAAACACACACCCACATACACAGTCTTCACAGGCAGCCACACAGAAGCTTTCTGTATTTTTTTATTATTATTAGTAACATGCATCTGTGTACAGACCAACCCCCTGAAGGGCATTTTGATCCAAGGATCTGCAACCTCACTGAAAGCGAACTTTTGCTACTTTACCAGCAAGTATCTTGAATGCTGATGGCGTTCATCTTTTAATTAGCACCTAAAAGGATGGAGCTGGCAGCCCCCCTGCCCAGATGCTCACCCCGACCAACAGGAAAGCCCTTAAACGACTTACTCTCTGAAGCTGCCCCACGTCTATGCAGGGTGAGACCTGCTCTTAACAAAACCTGAGATGATTTTTCCTCCCTGTAAAGGACAGGTGTACATTTGCAACCAAAACATCGTTCCAGGCCAAGCTCTAATTCCTGGGCCACCCCCAGGTACCCCAGATGTGCCAGGTGCCTGCCAGACTCTGTGACTAGGGAGTCACACTGCAAGAGGCAATGCAGAATGCAAAATTCAGGATACATCTACCACGGCTTTTCTCCTTGCTCGGTGTGAGTGCAGACCCTACAATGCAGAGGTCAAGCACCCTGGGGCTGCTCTGGGTTACCCAGGTCACTGACAGGTTTTGTTCGGTCTCCAAAAGGGACCTCCAGAAGCACCAAGGCCTGGCAACACTAGCGCAGAGCAACTGATGCCCCATTCGCTCCTAGTTACTTATAAAAGATAAAGCTCATTCCACTGAAATGTGCTGCTGACAAAGGACCTTTTCACATCTTACAGGAACAAGTGGAGATCTGGTTTGCAATGTCTTTATCAAACAGCTGACTACAAGGAAAAAGAAAAGGATTTTAAATATCAATGGTGTTTGCTTTAATTGCAGATAAAAAGAACAACTGCAAGTGATCCAATCTTTCTTAGGTGCTTTAGAAGTTGTTAGGAACTGGTTAATAAAACACCTGGGATTTCGGTGATGGGAAAGCTGTTAATTCAGGTTAAGGAAGGAAAACTCCTATCTGCAAATGAAGAGCTGGTTCCAGGGGATGTCTCTGCAGCAGAGCACAAAGTCCGTGCGAGCAAGCAAAGGGGTCTGGCACTGCAGGGCTGAGCCTCCAGGCAATCCTACGGGAGAAGGCTCTGCCTTGGCACATGACCACACTGCACAGAGCTTGACCATGGACCATGTCCACCAGCCTGGCAGGATGCTGCTGTTCACCTCCGAGTCCAAATCCCTGCTGTTAGAGCTCCGACCTCTCTTAAAAGCACAGCAAGCGCCTGACTTTGCTCATTGATAAAGCAAAGAACATCTTTATCCCCAATCTTAGTCTACCATCTCCATCTGGCCTACGAGTCACAGTCAAATTGAAGAGCGAGGCAACTGATTATGTTTCCCACTGAACATGCTCTATCCACCCTGCCCCCCGCATTTCCTTCCTTTGATGCAAAATTCTGCTTACAAAGCAAGAAGATGAAACTTTTAATGCCTCACAAATGCTGAGGGGAATGCAGAATAAATGTATAGCAAAGCATTTTCAGCCTTTTTCCTTCAGCACCTCCTCTTTGTATAGTAAAAATAAAAGTTAGATACAAAGAGCTACTTTTTTGTCTACTCCATTGTCTTGGGGTGACTTTATGATGCTGTATCCCCTGTCACCTGCTCTATGCCCAGACATGAATCCTGTGCCTTTGTGCCTTTAAGCTGAGTCCGAGAGAAAGGGGTGGGAAAAAGCCGAGAGAATTCTTCAGCACGGTTTGCGTTCAAGGACTCGCAGACTCCTCCGCGTTCTCACCACTGCAGAGCCGAGGAAGCACTTTCCTGCTTTTAGCCAGCTTCCGGCTCTGTTTCTCAGGAGAGAGACGGAGAGTTAAAATTCTTTGCTTTTTAGCTAGCCTGTTAGCTGAGGCAAGAACTTTTTTCCTGAGACTGTGGCTTCTTCTTCTGGTTCTCCTGGAAGAAGAAGAACTGTTCTGCTCTGGTCTGGAACACCATCACTGGAGGGGCCCCAGCCGCACCCCAGCTCCGGAGAGAGCAGAGCCACACCCATAGAAAGGACTCTGAATCTACCAGGTCTTCTTCACAGCTAGAGGTTTCATTATTTAACGTTATTCATTCTCTCGTGCCTGCATGCACCTTCCTTGTTAAATAAACAGGGTTTTTTTCACTTTCCTCCAAGAAATTTCTTTCCGAACCTGGTGGGGCAGCGGCTGATGAAATCTGCCTTCCATTAGAAGATACGTTCATTTCTGACATCTCCTCCTAATTTGTCTCAACCCGAGGCACCCATAGAAGGAGCGATCTGTTCACCAGCACACCTGAGCATTTGACCAAACCAGCACAAGTGCCAAAAAGAATGATTTTCACACTAAACTGATACCCACAGACACCAAAACAATGATTCAATTCTCTGCTAGAAAGAATGGAAAAAACACTTGTCACCTTCACAAAAACATCTAACTCATTGTAAATGACTCCAAAAATGCAAATGTGGTTATTATCACTAGTGTTATTGAGTTATACACATCTGTATGGAATAGGAATATTTTAATTTTAGAGCCAAAGGCATCTCCTGTTATATGCGATAAGTCATCCTCAAAATTACGTTCTTCAGCAGAAATTCTGTTAAACTAAGACAAGAAAAAATGTGTTTAACACTTGTGTCATCTTTTTTGAAATGAGACGATGAAGCCCGATAAGCTGATCCACACACAGCTGGTGGCAGCTGTGGGTTACAAACACAGCTGCCCAAGAGCCCAGAAGGATCCAGGTGGAGGAATAAAGAGCATCAGATCCATCCTTTCTCTCATGTATGAGGCTATGGTTGGGCATCAAAACCTTCAGAAGCTGACACCACTGATCGACAAGAACCTATATCACAAATTGGGTCTGTCCCAACAAAGAAAAACCACCTTAGGAGTATGGCACCAGGGACTTTGATAGGTCTTACCTTTAGCAGAAGCTAGTAAGGAAAAAAAAAATAATGAACTGAAGATCAAGAAAGCAAACTGGGCAGTCAATGAGAAAACCATTTACATACCTGCTGGACAGGAGTGCTGCTGCACTGGAAAAGCTCTGGCAGAAGAGAAAATATCTTCCAGCTGGGTAGAGCAATGACTCTGTCTTAAGAAGATGCTTGGGGAGATATTCCAGTAAGTGACTGCTATAATCCTCAGGAGAGGGCCACAAATGACACAGGGTGACCCAGGAAAAAACAGGGTAAAAAAATGGTAGGAACTTCCAGATGCTTTTATCCACAGCCAGCATTCTCCAGAGGGTTTTGTGGGTCCGTACGTCCATGCATCCCACGATCCTAAAAATCCTCGGGAGCTACGAAAAGGAATGGACTGCCAGGCTCCTCCAAATGTTACTCCAGACCAGTGGGACGCATGGGGTTGGGACCTTCGGAGAGAAGAAAGGGACAAGCCGTTACACAACAGCTCTTACCACACTGGACAAGGTTTATTCCCATGCAGACTCCTATCTTTTGATTTATTTTTGCACAGAAGGAAGGTTTCAGGGGTTTTCTTTCTTTTTTTTTTTTTTAATTTGCATGATTTATTTAAATTAATGTAACAGTGAGCGTAGGCACAACATGGAACCACCACCTCCAGATGCCTCATAGGTGCTAGGTAATGTGAGAGGAGGATGACAAGCCAGCAACTGAAAAAAGTTCTCACCTAACCAACAGATCTTTCGAAAACTCTTTTTTTTTCTTTTTGTCAGGTGAAAGGACACTGTTTTCCTCCCCTCTCCTTTTTTCCACATCTCCTAAACTTAATGAGGTATTTTCTCTACCAGGGAGGAGAAGGATGGAAAGGGTTGTAAAGCAGGAGGTCAGCAGCATCATCTGCCTTCCTGATTTCAGTGGAAAATGTCTATCCACCATCAGAAGCATCACACCTTCAGCAACCCACATCAAGGTCTGGCCCAACCCATCAGTGACACAGCAGAAACACTCAGCTCTTGAGTACAACAACCCACTGTGACCTCTGACCAAGCAGAGCCGCACTTCCCACCTCTACCTTCAGAGAAAATAAACACATCTCAGCAAAGTGGCTCAAAATACCCAGGGAATTAGTCATAAACATTCTAGTACTTGACGTATATAAACCCATCATAATCTGGGGGGGTTGGGGTTGTTTGTTTTTTCAGTTCTTTTAATCTGATCTTACTAATTGTGCTGGGAATAGTGTTGCTGGGATTTTTGTTTGTTATTTTAAAATATGAAAGCTGTCATATAAACACAGGCAAGTGCCAGGCCCGGATATAATGCCCAGCAAGTGCTGAAAGGAAACTCAAATAACTCTTTGCCTGACATTGCTTTCTAGTTCATCTGTAAAAAGGAAACAGCAGAGAGCAGCTGAGAGCCAAAAGAGGTTTTTTCACTTTGTTTTAGCTGCGGCAGCACAGGAAGGTGATAACATTGTGTGTAATGTAACCAAGCAAAAGAGTAATGAAAGTGCAAGCAAATAGATCAAATAGCACAGGGTTAAGGAAAAGGTGTGATAATCATTTGTTTTGCTAATTGTGTCAATAAAGTCCTATCTACCCTCAAACAGCGGAAACGTCATCAGATATTTAAAAGGGAAAAATCAAGTGAATAATTAAATGTACAAAACCCCGACATTTTTTCCCCAGATGTTCTCTTTAAAGGGTTGATTAGGAGAATCACATGTTTATTTTAAATAAAATTCCACTGACTTTGATCATGTTTAAGTCACCTCACGTACAAAATCTACTTTGAACCAAAATTTCTCCTTCCCTTGGGAAAACAATCAAAACTGCCTTCTCTGCAGGAAAGATGCAACATTACCACAACCCAGGCTAAGCTGGCTCACGGGGACAACACCGTAACCCATGAAAATCTGGTGTCTTTGCAACGTGCTTTTGTTGTTAGAAAACCCGGCAAATCACTACAAGGCAACTGGAAGTCTGCAGACAGGTTCACAGATGGAGTTGCACTTGAAGTCTGCTAATTCATGGAAGAAGAAATCTGAATTGCCTTGTCCTTGCTTCTAGTGTTTTCCCAGTGACGGGGAAAGTTATGAAATGAAATATTCCCTAACTTCCCCCTCCCCAGTTAAATGAACTGAAGCTGACAAAGGTCTGACCCAAGTCCCTGAGCTGATGAAAACATTTCAGAAAAGGATTTGAACTTCCCAAAATAACTCCCATCCCACTAGTTACACAGCCAATCTCAGTCACTCTGATAACTATATGACATTGAAAATGCCTGTAGAACCTATTTCTCTACAGCAAGAACACCTGCCTGAAATCCTCGAGCTGTTTTCTCCATAAACCAATTACCTGTAAAATATGAGCATGCAGAGATGAATCTCTGTCTCCAGAGAAATGAGGCTTGTCCCACCAGCCTAGCCCCTCGCTGTGCTGTGCCTGATGCACCAGCAAGGCTTTTTTCTCCAGGCTCCAACACGGGTATGTCAATATGTACTTTGCTCAGTTCTCCTGGGAGACGAGCCCAGCAGTCCTCACTGTCCAACAAGTGAAAACGTAATTTTTTTGTTTTCTATCTTTTATATCTCCCCCAATCCCACATATACCACACCACTCACAGCACTCCAAGCATCTGCCTTCAAGGCCAGCTGGATGGCAGCAGGACTCACGGGCTATGCAAGAGCTCAGTGATCAGCATCTTGCACAAGTTATGTTTTTACACAAACACATGAGCTTTTCTAGTCAGTCTGTAACAGATAAACCAATGACTAATGATTAATGTTCCTTTTAAGCATCTTCCTTCATGGTATGGAGGAACCTCAGTATCTTCTACCCCTGGATGTAAGGAGAAGTGTCTCATTGCTTCCCTGTTGGAGAGGCAGATGAAATTCAAACCCCCATGCCCAGCACACGCCTGAAAAGACAGCTTTCCAGTTCTCTGGACTCCACCCTTAAAACGCGCCAGATTTTTAAGACTGAGCACACTGCTTGCTGGGCAGAACATGACTCCAGCTCACTCCACTGCTGCCTCCCCCCTCAAACTGCAGGGTCTTCCTTGCAGACTGTCCATAAGCGTTGCCCAACAGTTCAGGTCTTGCCCTTAACAATTCACTGAAAGACATGCAGTAGGGTTGGCAGCAAAGCCATGAAGCACATCCAGATTTTTCAAGTTATGGGCCACTTGAAAAACACATTCATCTTCCCCATCCCCTGACAAGAAATAACTCCATTACTTGTACACAACAAGGGTTGAATCACTCGCACACAGAAACACCACGCACCAAGCACATGTCAGCTCTGAGCAAACAAGGCATCACCCTCAACACGAGAGCAGCACCCTGAGCCCACGGCTCCTCTCCAAGGGCAGCAAGAACCTGTCAACACCAGCTGGAGGAAACCAGCAATGAGCAAAGTGTGCCCTGCAACAGAGAGACCCCAAATGATTAATAAACACACAAAAAGAGTTAAAAGACTTGTTCCTCATTAGCTGAAAAACACGTGAGGAAGAGAGTAGGAGTCCCACCTGTTAAATTTTGAATGTTAAAGAGTCCCAAGTGCAATGGCTCATTTTACAAAACAAGGGGTGTTTTCTGTGCCTGTATTTTATTTTAAGGCAAGGGCTGGGTTTTTTACACTCTAGCACGTTCATTACAACCCAGCCATGTGAGTTAAATGTAGTAAGGGACCTGTTAAACCTCATGATCACTGCAGTAAGCTCCAGCAGTGACTTTATTATGGGCAAGAATGCAATTGGGGCATTCACGTCTGCTGCTCCTGCCACCAGGCACTGTGAGCAGTTTGTGCTCAGTTTGCCAACACCAAAATCCCCTCCTAAACACAAGGTGAGCATCCCAAAATGGCTTTGTTAAATCCCCATGCAGAAGAACATCTCCAGATGCAGAGACTGCTTATCAAGGTCAATGCTACCCAGCAGAGAATAAAAAGGGGGAAAAAAAGAAAACAATTCAACTTTTCTGGTTTTTTTATAAATCCTCCAGTGACTGATTGCAGGTTTATTTGCTGAAAAGAAGCAGTTTGCTGCAGTGGGTATCTCAGCTACCAGGAGACAATGCATTTCTCCTGGTTTAGTGAGCCAAAGCAGGCTCAGCACCAGCCATGGCAGAAAGAAAGAGGACAGGACCAAGCCCAGACTGTCCCCTGCAACAACATCCAGCTGATTAATCAGCTCAAGTCACCTCCAAAACCTCTCCTTGGCTTCCTGTTCTAAGGCATGAAATTTTAGAAGAGCTATAGACTGAATCTGACATCGCAGTGAGGGTGGCAAAATCAGGGACCTCCAGGTCAACAGGACTTGTGTTTTGTATCAGTGAGGAAACATGAACTTGTTTGCTTTATGGAATTACGGAAGGACGCCAGTTAACAGTCTCTTATTTCATGTGCCTATAATATTTATGTCCTTATAAAAGATAAATAAACAAAAGCAATTATTTCCCAAAGAAACACAAAGGAAAAAAATGTAAAGGCCTCTGCTCCTTTTTCTCCTCACTCAGCAACATCAAATTTTTGGAGTAACCTGGCTGCTTTTGAGGGCTTCACAAGCTCGGCCAACATCCCAGGCAGTCCCCAGAGCTGGGGCTTTTGCTCCCAGATCAGAAACAGCAGCTATGGCCCCAACGTGATTAATGAGGGGAGGGCACTTCGCAGATGCTCCACCCGTCTGGGACCAGACGAAGACACTGCACATCCAATGCCTGAGTGTTTCAGGAAAACAAGATGAAGGCAAGAACCATTGATCTTGCCTCATCCTACCATTTTTCATCCTAAAAATCAATTCCTTTCTGGGAACTCCAACGAAAAGGGGAAGGTTGAAAAAAGACGAGCACAGAAGGACTGCCTGGTAGATTGGGAATTCCAACCTACACTCTGCTCAGAAAAGCATTGTTTGGTAATGCATAGAAGTGCAACATAAAAATGCTTCCAAGAACTCTTGTAACAGTTTCACAATAAAGTGTACATTTTAAAGTGTTAAGTCTAGCTATTCCATTGAAGGTATCATCCCACAAATTTGTGTCCTTCACATCCACCCAGGACTCTTCACCCACATTCTGGGTGGGTCTGCCCACCAACCTGAACCAACACCCAAGTGACCAACGGGCTGTGTGTTTACAGCTCAAGTTCTCACACAAAATGCAGGTCATGACTATGCTGTTTTGACTTCACAAAATGACTCCATATAAGGATCACAAGCTGGGATGCTACAATTTGAAGCACTGCTGAGATGCCCTACAATTAACCCCATTCTTTTAACCATTTTTGAAAAAAAGCAAAATCTTAAGCAAATGTCACACAATCTGACATTTTAAGCACCTAATGTCACCTTGGACCATTTTCAAAGCAAAATTTAATAACCTTATTCTCTGTCTGCACCAGCTGACACAGATATATTAAGAGAAAAAAAATCTTTAAAACATTCCCTAAGGAGAAGTGGGGGGAGAAACTCTCCTGATAAATGGCAGACTGTTACATAAAAAGACCAAAGGAACAAACTGTAAGATAAATATTAACTAGCCTTTTTATAGTATTCAAGACATGAATGTTTCCCAACTTGGGTGATAATACCAAGAAGAAATAATTTTATTTCATGCTACCAAAATCACCCCTAATATGGAACACAGCATTCCCATATCCTCCTCCTGGCAAAAGATGTTTTACAATGAACTAAAGAGTGTGATTCTTAAGAGATACTGAGTTGCCTCACCTGGAAAAATTGAAAGGCCACAGAGAAACAAAAATCCACAAAGAATGACCATTTCAGCCATGAACCACTTGCAGCTCAGACAATGACCACACTCCTTCTGAGATGCAATCAGGCTCCTTGGGTAGGAGGAACATCCACCTGGGACCACTCATTGATCCAAGAGTGTGGGATACTCAGTAACAGACTCAAACAAAAAAGACCAGTCTGACCAGCTGACAAACACTGATGGCACAAGATGCACATGAGGGGAAAATCAGACCTGCAGATCCACTGAAGTGGACACAGAGATGCAAGGGACAACACTTCAGGACAGCACTTCATGCCTCCTGCTCTCCCAGGGCTGTGCATTCTGGCTTCAAAGGTGTTTACAGAAATGCTGTTCCCCAGGCTAATCTTGCAGAGGTAAGCTGTAACCCTTCAAGTGCATGAGGGAATGGATTTTTGCACCTTTTTTTTGTTTGTTGGCTTGCTCTCAATTATATACACAATCTATCATTGACTTCAGCTACCACAAGAAAGTCAAGATCTGTGAATCAAAATGAAAGTCAGGTTCCCACACCTGGGTGAAGGAAGGGCCCTTCCATCCCACTGTTCACACCCAGGTGGGTAGCATTTCACCTCCCATGCTGCCAGCAGGCTCCAGCAAGAGCCTCTTTCTTTCCCCTGGTCCCTCATGCGGGCACACAGCAGCTCTCCCACCAATGGCTCTCCCATCATCCCATGTCTAGCACCAAAGACCTGCAGGTGCTCTCACAGCTGTGACACGGAGTTGCTGCCCCATCTCCAGAGCTACTCCACTGCATACCAACACACAGCCCAGGGCCAGATTCCCTCGCTGGGCACTGCTGCAAATTCACAGAAAACTGGGGAAATTCACTGCAAACTCGCTTTGTGCCTTGGCCAAAATGATCTACAGCTCCCCACACCTGGCTTGGTCACCATGAACCATCCTGGTTTCCCAGAGCAGTGTCTGAAGCCTGCTGACACTTTTTGCTACCTTTTATTTATGATTTTCAGTCTATGGCATTAGTTACTTGCTGACAATGAAAGGAATGAAAAATCACTATGCCAGCTGCAAAAATAATCCTCCTGCTCATTACATTTTCAGTTCTTATCTTAGACCCATTTTTTAAACCTTCAGGATCTAGGCTGTCACCGTGCAGGCTAACAACACGCTTTGTAGTCAAATAAATGCTGAAATTCTCACAAGACTACATCGCTCCAGGAGCAAAGGAGTTGTGCTAAAATTATAAAAGTGGCTAACAGAGAGATTAATTGGATGCTATTAAAAAAAAAGAAAAAAACAAACCTCAGAACAGAAGACACCAGCCCCTTACTTTTCAAAGATAACAACAACCAACTCCAGGCATTTTGGTCGCAGTTGACATTTGCTTTCATCAACCCCCCACCACTGTAGCCTCCTGAAATTCCTCTATTAAAATGGATTTGCAATTGTTCCCATTTATGCCACCACTGTCCCCATTTATGCCATCTATGCTGTCCCTGCTTCAGCTCCAGAAAGGCAGAGTTGGGATGATGGGCTTGGTCCTCTGAAGGCACTGGTGGGACAAAAACTGAGCCAATGGCTCCAGTTCTGGGGAAGTTTGATCCCCGTGGCACTGGACCAACACAGCTTCAGCCCCACAAACACCAAGTTGATTTGCTGTGGCCAGAAGGGGACATTCCTGAGCCCCACTCTGGGTCCCTCTGGACCTCAACTCCTCAACCCAAAAGAAACCACACTCTGCTCTTGCTGGGAGCATTTATCATGGGCAAAGCAAATCAGCCCAAAGTTGCCAAGATGCAGTGAGGGGGTAAAGGCCAAGAAGGAAAAAGACATTTTTTAATGAGCTTAAGTCACCCCTTGCAGGACTGACACATTTCCAGCTTAATATCTGGCTGCTTTAAAAGCTGAATCCTTGACGGCTGCCTCCTCGTGAAAGAACAGGACAGAAGCCCAGAGGTAATGACTTTCCCTGTGCACTGTCATACTTGGCTTGAGGTCCAAGCATCCCCGTGGAGCCCAGGAGAAGCCCCACGCGCTCCGGGGCTGGCACAAGGCTCCGCAAAGGCAACTGAGGTGAAGATTTCAAAACACCTCTGGGAATACCAGCACAGAAACATTTTGGCAGATTAGGCTCTGTCTTGTTACTTTTTTGAAAGGTCCTACTTATTAAGGGCACATGTTCAGTATTCAGTAAATAATAACAGAAAGTGTTTGCCATTAAACCAAAGCTCATGGAATAATCTTGACTCATTCCAGCTGTCAGATCCAAATAAATGCCTGCCCTGCTGTTACAGGCAGCTTTAACATGCAGCTCAGTGATCGGGACCTTCATGAGGTGAAAAAAACTACTATTATTAAAAAAGATTTTGTAACAGTGTAGGACTTTGCTTCATCTAAACATAGATGTTGCATTGGTTTAATTAAATCAGCATGGAAAGGTTCTATTTATTGCATCATACAGTTACACTATTAAGTTACAGCTCAGGACTCATTTTTCTGCTGATATCCAAGAGTAAATCCTTTTTCTGCTGATGCAAGGATTCCTACCAGGGATGGCACTCCAGCTCTACCTGTCCCATCCCACGTGTTTGTGAAGGGATGTTTTGCTCACTGTCTTGTACTCACAGAGCACTCCTGATCATGCACCAGTTTGGATTCTACTGAAAAAACAATTCGGTCCTACCAACTCTCTGTTCCTACCACTCTGCTTTTACCTCCATCCTTGGTGATTATTATCGAAGCCACCTCAAGATGAAAAAAACAAGAGCTCTGAAAATATGTCTGGCTCCTGTATAACCCTCTCCATGTTTGCAAAACAAGCACAGAGCCCAGCAATGACAGGGAGCTGCAGGGAATCAGCTGTTTGCTCCTCAGCCCTGGAGCTGCCTCCCACCAACCCTGCACCTCACACAAACAGGGCAGCAACCAGGATCCAGCTCAGCTGCACAGATGGATAACCTTCCCAGGTTGGCATCCCCATTATTCTGATGCCTGAATACGCTCACAAATTCAACTAACCTTCCTGTAACCTGGAGACTTCTAAATTTTTATTCCGAGACTGACAAAGTATTGCACCTCTTCTCACTCATTTATTCCTAACAATATTTTTATTTTAATCATGTCTAGGTTCTTAAATACTTAATGACCTGGTTTTCTGAAGAGCTTACATGCTGTGAGAAAAATAAGGGAAAAAGAAGGGATTGTTTTATCACTGCATTAGGATCTAAAGGCATCAAAGGAATTCCTAGCCACATACCACTTGCTATATAGGAATGCAGTTAAATAGTGTATTCACATACAAAGCCTGAGAGACTCAGGAGAACTTGCAGTCGCAGAATCAGAGATTCACAGAATGGTTTGGGTTGGAATGGACCTTTAAAGGTCATCTAGTGCAACCCACAAACGAGCAGGGACATCTTCAACACCATCAGATTGCTCAGTCACATCAATCAATGTTTCCAGTCCAAAAGGTCTTTTCTCTTTGGAAGGGATGATGCTGCCCTGTTCGGTGCAGGGTTCTCCATCCACACACCCCCCAGTTTGGCACTTCTGTCCTCTCTGCTCTTTGCCACAGCCCCATTGATGGAAGCACTGCCACTCCTCCAAGGGCAGCAATGCAGGTGAGTGCTCCTTGACTTGCTTCAGAAAAAAACCTAAAATTTAAAAAAAAAGCTAGGGTCAGATGAAGCTGTTTAAACATCAGCTTGAGCTCACTGGATAGGGAGGGAAAACCTGGAGCCTATTCAGCTGGCCCTGCAGCACTGACTGTCCACCAATTCCATGGCTCCACTGCCAAGACTCAGCCAAAGCCTCCACACAGCCTCCCTGCAGAAGGAAGGCCCACCAGAAAGTCTACCAAACCCAGAGGCAAAGTCAGGGATGTCTCTTCCTGGCCGTGCAAATCCTTAACACCAACAGCAGATCCACCTGCCCCCACTCACCTGTCACTGCACCCAATTGTGAAGCTGCTGCCTGGGCTTATGTCTCTCATCACCAAGAGCTGCTGGAGGAGACCAGCCTTTCTTAAGAATCTGACTTACCCTTGCCAGGAGCAAACAGTCTCACCTCTGCCTGTTAACTTCAATGGAGTCAGGATTTCTCTCTAATGGCCATAATCTGCTCCAGGGACAGAAGACCTGTTTTCATGCAGATGCCCATCTTTTATCACAAAGAATGGAGAGAGATCATTGCAGGTGACACTATCTTCCCTTAACTGAAGATACTGTTAGCCCCATTTCGTAAGTCCTCACAGCTATTTGGCTGAAATATCTGAAATGACTTATTTCTGAAGACTGCTCATCAAGACACCCTTTTTGCCAATCTGCTTCCTAGGCTGAATTCAATTCTCCTGGAGATGATGCTGCGGCAGAAATCAGTGCCCTTTCCAGACCCCTTTTCCCATTTACTTAAGATGGCAAGTGCAGAGCTGGTACTCACAGAATGTGGGATATAGTTGGTAAAGAAGCTCCGAGGTTGAAGAAGAAGAAAAGGAGGAAGGAGAGGACATTGAAACACATCATAGATAACACATCATAAGAATATCATAGGTAGTGGCATACTGACAACTGAACTTTATGATTCAGGGCTAAAAACCAGCAACAATAATTAAAATATTACACGAGATTAAATTTAATCAATTTTTTTTTCTCAAGACAATGACACCTCCTGCCCTCCTGTGACCTGATGCTAGTTATCTGGGAGTCGGGCTATCAGGTCGGACACGTTTGTGGCTGATGCAACCCTGCTGTAACACTGCGGTGCCCAGCGCTGCTCCGGCAGCTGACACGATGCTCACGATCCCTGCCCGGTGATCCGCAGCACAGGGAGGAGGGTGGCAGCTGCGGCGTGACGCAGCGGGGATATAAAAAGCTGAGGACTCAGCCTGGAGAGCGGAAGCCAACCTGCGCCAGCAGCGTGCCGGCATCACCTTTCACCTACATCTGCCGAGCCGCCTTCCCGATAAGAGACTATCTTGGGAAAACAAGCCCTGTGGTGGCTGCTCGCTCCAACTGGTCCCGGGATCAGAGTTATGTCCTTCTAGGACAGTAAGCTAAGGGCAGGAGAGGGGGACCCCATGCCCAAAGTCATCCCCAGTGATGGGGGGATCAGAACAGTTCTCCTAGGAAAAATGAACCTCTTCCCATCCCCGGTGGTTCCTCAAGTGCTCAGCCCCATTCACCCCTCCAGAGGCTGGCTCCATGGTGGGGGCAAGCAAAAGCCCAGATGTCTCAGGCAGGGGACTGATGCTCATTTATGAAAAAGGGGCACCAGGGAACAGCACCAGCATGTCAAAAAGCTCCAATGGCTTTTTTGGCTCCAGTTCCCTGTCTCTGCAGCCTGGGAGCAAAGCATGACAGACTCGGGACCTGAGAGCCAGCAACAAAAATCTGGGAAATTCAGAGAGAAAACATCAGAAATCATCAGCCCTGGAGACAGGCACCAGAAGCCACCATCAGGAGAATGTTTAGAGCCAAATCTGATCTTGGTTCCATCAAAATGCTCCCACTGCCTCTTGTGCTGGATCAGGCTGTGCACGCCTGGTCATAACCGGGTTTTGGTCTCTTCCACATCCTCCCCACGGCCCAGCTGGCTCCGGCTGATGTGCTCACTGCAGCTCTCCCATCCAGCAGGATGGAATTCCAAGCTATGAGTAGTGCTGGAGCTAGCCTTTGAGATGTCAGAAAACCCAAGAAGAAACTATTCCAGCTGTTTATTTGCTATGTTTTTGGTCTGCCTATCTGGGTTCACATTAATGGCAATTTTAAATTTATTTATTTATTTATTTTGCTATCCATCTTTTTGAAGTCCTTCTACAATCCTTCAAAAGTCATCCACATACTGTCACTATATATATGTCAACACACCAGAACACTGTCACAAGACTCTTGGTTATACAAAAAGCACCAAAAACTGTTTTTTTCCCAATGGATAAACTGTATATCGAAACAGACTGGTATATCTGGCAGAAAAGTCAGAACTCCTTAGAAACATGTTTTCAGGAAGAAAGTGGGAAGATCATTGTAGATATTACCATTTTTTCCTACCTCATAAGCAGCATGGATTAACAAAGCCAAGAAAAATGACCTGGAAACCTAACCTGAAGTGCCTTGGCCTTGATTTTGATCTTGAAACAACCTGGCCCAAGGTCAAGAATAAGTTTTAGTATTTATTTTTAGAACACATTACCTTCAAACCTCCAGACCTGTGTCAGATACCTTTTCTATTTTTTCCATAAGGCTGAAAACACGATCTGTGAAGTCACATTTATCATGAGAGACTTGTCCATCATCGCTATCTCAGTAAATACTTTTCCAAGGAAAAAGTGTTCTTTTCACAGCAGACGTGGGCTTTCCCACCACCTACCACCAGGAAATGCATCATGTCGATATCCAAACATGCCAAAGCCAGCCTGCTCTTTCCAGAGCGACACCAAAGTTCTGGCCTTGAATTGACAAAGCCCATTTAGCTGGTAACTGTTATTCTCACCGACACAGGGCAAATCTGTGTAAGAACTCACCCTCTCAAGGCTACATTTCCTCACAGATGCCAACCTCAATCCACCTGGGTACTCAAGTTGGATACAAACAGCTTATTGCAAGCAAAAGCTAAGCATCAACTCTGAGCACACTTTAACTTCATTTGAGGAGGTCTAACCACTCTCAGCTACATTTGGAAACACACACAGCTGCCACACGCTTCCCCATGCAGCTCATGTACCAGAAACACAACTAGCAAGGACCTGAAACCAAGGGAAATTGCTGGTTTTCCTTGAACTGAAACAGTTCCATCGGTAGAGATGTGCATCAATGCACCCAAGCTGATAGGAGGGCATCCAATCTTCCTGTCTTCTCATGAACACTCACAACAGTGTAAAATCACTGAAGACCACACAGGGCATTGGGAAGGATCAAAGGAGTCTGTTCTCTTCCAAACCTAACACAGCGTAATGAAGTCGTACAAATAGCTGCACTCATGGAATACTGGGGGATGAGAGAATCTGTGATCCTCAACTGCGTTAACGTCACCACTTCCTGTCACTCTTCTTTTCCACATGCCCTAAGAAAGGGACCTCTGTGAAATTGTCTTCTAAATCCAAGCCCTCAAGCACACAGCCCAGAAGCCTGTGATAGTTTATTGTATACTATTTTAAGTGGTCCCTCTGCACCAATGTAGTCCTTTTCATTAGGATGGCCTGGGGCACATCAGGCGTAATACCTAAAGATCACAGCTCTGCGTATCCAAAGGCACCAAGAATAACTCTGAAGAATGTGAACCTTCCAAAGACCATGTGATGAGCCTCCCAGTGAAAGGGATGGTTTTTTAAACACGGTGACACAAAAATCACCAGAGGGGATGGAACCCAACCACCACTCTTAGCATGTGGTTCTCAGATGTTCTGGAGAGCAGACCCGTGCAGCTGGCAGGAGTGAGAGGACACTCCTGCTGGCACCCATTACTGGCATGCACAAACTATTCGTTGCATTCTCCAGCTTAATTAAACCAACAGTTTAAACTAATTCCTCAGCTTTGACTGGTAGCAACTGAGAAGCTGACATGGGTCCCCTTCTGCCACCCAAGGCAAGCATGGCAGCCTCCAGGATGCAGAGCAAGCAGCTGACAGAGATGACAACATCTACCATGGGGGTTGCATCACTGGGAGATCACCTACTACAACCTCCAGAGGTCCACTGTACCACAAGGTCATGGCTTAAACCAACCACTTACTTCCAGATAGATATATAGACACATTTTTTTATCTCAGATATCTCTATTCTTGTGGTTTTGCCCCACCACTCTAGCTAATCAGGGGATGTCTGGATTCAGGGCAAGGCACCAGGTCTGGAGAATGGTCCTTCCCACCTCCAAGACTGAGAAATAATAAAAGCTGGATAAGGAAATGAGGGGAAAAATAAACACCCACAACATCACATCATGGTTCATTAATTGTTTCAAACAGCTGCAGCAGAAATTCTGCTTTTTTTGCTGACTTTTCCCTCTTTTTTTTTCCCTTTCCTTCCACACACATGAAACAAAGCATGGAAGGTAAGGGCCCCTATCAGCATCTGCTCTGCACTGACAGTTCAATCCTATGGGCCAGCCAGTGTAATGGGCCTCAAACTACAGTCACCACAAGTACAACTGGACAGATAAACTCCTTATCTATGGCAGAGTAATGCCTACTGCAAACTGCACCACTGCAAACAGCTTCTCTGACCCTCCACAGCAGGGTCTTGTCCTGACTTCAGTGCATGAATAGCTGGAGCTGCAATAAACCCCCAGTGCTGAGGAGCACCCCTTGAAGGCCAAGTGAACCATGACACTGCTAAAAGCTTTGGTGTTTCACTCCAGCCCCTGTGATCCTCATTTAAGAAGATGAAAACAGTTTAAACAAAGAACTGAAGCACTCAAAATCTGCAGAAAATTTGAAGTAAAAATTTCAGCCTTAGCAGCAGAAGGTCTATTATGAACAAAACCATCACAGAATTACAGCTGTATCTTCTTATTCATCATAACCCCCAAAAAAATAAGCCACTATATTACATGTACTTTTTATAACATATACTGGTTTTTATACCCTATATAGTTCCTTTTGGGGACAAACTTTTAAGCGGGGCCTATTGTGATAGAACAAAGGGCAATGGTTTTAACCTAAAAGAGGGTTGATATAGATTAGATATAAGGAAGGATGTTTTTTAGAATGAAGGTGCTTAACACTGGAACAGGTTCCCCAAAAAGTGTTGAAGCACTGGAAAAGGTTGCCCAGAGAAGTTGTGGATACCTCATCCCTGGACACATTCCAGGCCAGGCTGGATGGGGCTTTCAGCAACTTAACTTGAGTTGAAGACGTCCCTGCCCACAGCAAGGCAGTTGGACTAGATGACCTTTAAAGGTCCATTCCAACCCAAACCATTCTAGGATTGTATGACATTGCCAAACAATCCTGCTAAAGAAGACAGAATCATGAAAAATAAACAGTTTTCATTGTTGGTCCTTCTAAGTACTGCCTTTTCCCACAGGCACTAAGCTTGGGGCTTAGTACCAGAGCTGGGTAAAGGTTGATTTTAGGTATGGCTGGTCTCACTAAAAATTTCACCTCTCTCGGCAGGTGAGTGCAGGTGAACTGGAGACGTCAGCACAGCAGGGTTTCAAGGGCAATGACGCTCTGCTGGCAGCTGGAGGACAAAGTATTTCTGGCAGACCTAAAGATGTCAGGCTGCACCAGCAGCAGCAGGAGACCTTGGCTCTGAGGTGCTCTGTCCCACCTGGGAGCTCATGTCCAAGAAGGCCATGTTTGAACAGAGCCTGGCAGAGGATCCAGCTCTCAGAAGCAGGAGGGGAATGACAAACCCCTCTTAGATGAGAGAATAGAGTGAGCTGCCTGCGTCAGACCTGGACAGCTCAGTGGGTATGTAAAGGTATAAGGTATACTGTCTGCATCGTGGAAACAGGGATTTAAGCTAAAGGACAACACTGACACAAGAACAAATAAGCGTCAGCTGGCTATGAATGACTTCAGGCTGCAGCACGAAGGTCCCTGGCCATGCCAAGCTCTGGATGCCTTTCAGCAGTTACAGGACAGGCAGCCCAATCAGTCTTAAGATGCAGCTTGATAAATTTGTTAATGAGGCTGCTCATGAGGTTAAGGAGGAGACCTTCGTGATCCATGCAGCATTACAACCCTACTCCTCCAAGGACAAGAACTCCCAGAGTTTTCCACTGATTTTTGTTATTCTGGTCAGCACAAACAAAGCTCCATCACCCTTGTCCACTACTGAAAGCCATTTAGATGCATGCTGCAATAAATCCAGTATCTTCTCAATGTATACAGAGAGATGTTATCCCTACCACTTCCCAGTGCATCTCCATCCCACTGCCCTGAAGTCCCTTTGGTGCATCAGACACTCTAGTTTCTTATTCCCTAAATAATTTCAGCATTTGTTAGGGTTGTGTTTAGAGATTACTGCCCAGTGTTCTGCTAAGCCATTTGTTTTCAAAGATACTTTGCCTGTACCTTTGATAGGTTTCCAGCTTCCAGATCCCTGTGTTTAGATAAAAATTACTTTCAAGTCCAAGATTCATAGTCCAGCCTTTCAGCTGCAGACTTTCAATGACCAGATCTCAGCTAAGCCAGTAAACGCAGCTGCTGCCTTGCCAACATGTGACACCATTTCCTCCTGGACATCCCCAGTGGCTCTGATACAACTACCAGGATACGCAAGTGGATTCATTTCTTGTATTCCACTGCCTTCTAACGTAAGGCCGGACTCGGGAGCTGCAAGGGTGTTCATGAGACCAGCAGGTTTGCGTCAGCCAGGGCACCCCCAGCTCCCTGCAAGGCAGGGAGGTCTCTCCACGCACATCTGCTGAGGGGTCCCATAGGCTCCACAGAAAATTTGGGACTCCGGTTTTGCCTTCATACTGTCAGCCAAGCAAACAGGAAAGCCCATATGTACACAGGCATGGCTGCAGCGCTGCCTCCACCTAAGATGAAACACATCTCATTGGCACTGAGGGCTTAGGGGAAAACCTGAGCACAGATGCTCCAGCCTGCAGGAAGATCAGGGACAACCAGCTGGAGACAAATCTCAAGCCACCCCAGCACAATAAACCACAGGATATATCCCCTAAAATGCTCCAGCTGCAGCTGATCAGGAATAACCAGGAGTTCTGCTTTTAATCCAGATTCAGGTAGCACCCAAGTGTACTCTGGAATATAATGAGTCTGAGTTTAGACAGGTCTTGCTGTGCATGGCTGGGCTGTTCCAGGTGGAGGTGTTCCAATCTCTTGGAGAAGTTCCACCTTCAACAAAACCTCATCTAGCAAGGGGCCCTCCCACCCTTCAAGAAAAAAAACTACAACCAACGACAGCTCCAAAGTGCTAAGGATTACTTAATGTTTGGATAACCATTTGCAAGCAAGGAGCCCTGTGAAAGCACAGGGAAATATGCAAATATAAGGCAAAGCAGAAACATCAGCATCTTACAAAGGTTTGCCCTCATTCTATCAAAGCCTGGCAGCAGTGATATGTCCCCCCCTCCAGTAAAGCTGCTGGGATTGTGTCACCTGCTTTAACACACTCTTCTACATGCCACGAGTGCATGACTTTAATTAGTATCCCCATTTCATTTAGATTTCGTATAAAGGATGAGGATGTTTGCAAAGGGAATCCACTTCTGATTTCAACCCCTGACCAGGCTCAGCTGGATGGTTATTTATTTAAAACATTATCAACCTCTCTGCCTGTTCCTAAGGCAGGGGTTGCTACCATCACAGCATCACAGGTCACAGCAGGCAAGGCTGGCTGAGGCTGCAATCCAAGGCAGCAACCAGGCAGGCTGGGGGCGTGATCCTATGTTAAAGTGCTGGATTTGATTTGGAAAATGTATGTCTGCATTCCAGGTCAGCACAGCAGTGTAAGAGCACTTACTCCAACATCTGCATCGCTACAGGTAATGTGGCTAAAAAAGATAAAGAATTAAATATCAAGTCAGTGAAGACTTTGCATATACAGAAATACTGTAGTATTTAAAAAATAAAAATTTCATTTTAATATACAAAGACTTCCTTTCCCCCTTAAATCTCATAAGCACAACAGAAGAAAAAAATAATCCATATCCAGAGACTTGCAAATTCCCTATCCTCACACCCAAAGGTATACCAGGTCCTTTCTATAGACAAGCAACCAAGGCATCTCACATTTGCCTTGGCTTGATCCATACTCAAGATGTCCCAGGAGCCTGTGAAATGATGAAAAATAAATTAAAATAAAGTTCAGAATACACCCACAGCCACAACCTCTGTAGTTCTGCTGAGGAAATGCAATCGATTTGGAAAGAGTACTAAGGAGGCAGTGGGAAAGAAAAAACAGGAAAAAAGCTTTTTTTTCTGCTGAAGAAATTTTACTTTTTCCTGCTTTGGGCTGCACAGCAGAAGGGCTGTAGTCAGCAAGAGGCGAGTGGATAACATAACCTCCCATAAGTGATATCTGCATCACCCAATCGTGCACTGCCCTCCAAAACGCTGCCTCCTCTTTTCCTGCAGAGAGGCTGCAAATACCAGCAGGGAAGGAAAAAATAACTTTACAGAGGAGGAATAAAACCCAAACAAAACAATATAGGAACTTCACAGTGCAGACTGTCGCTCCATCTGAGCAGTTTAAGGTGTACAAAACCCAAGAGAAGTGGAACTCGGATCCAGCACTAGGAACTCTGAGCTGCCACTCCTGGATGAGGATGCCACCAGTTCTTCTCCGGGGAGGAGCATTTACTTTATCACTAATACCTATGATAATGAAAAATTAATTAAGGACATTGTAAGGAAAAAGAACAGCCTCATATTCTAACAACTTTGCTCACTAAAATTACAATCTCTAAAACATTTTTCTGTGCACCACTTTTCTCTGTGTGAGCAAGTACAGTGTACATCCAGTTTTCAATTCTACTCTTTAAGCAAAGAAAATACTAAAAACTATTTTTAAAATCATACAGAGTCTAAACCATCAGTTACCACATCCAGGAAATTAATCTAATCAGTTAGAATAATAAGACAGACAAAACTTGGCTCCCAAGGAGGAAGCTGCCCTTTCTGGGAGGACCCACTGTCACCCACAATCTGACCCCTTGGGGCCTCTCAATCACATTTTTGGGGATGTCTGATGCCTCTCAATGCTGCTGCCACTGCTGACAAGACCAGTCCCAGGGACTCAGTTTAATACTCTATTCCTGGCCACAATATAGTGTATGAAAAGGGCTAGGGGCAGGTATATTTTATTAAATGAGTATTGATTTTATACACGTTTTCTGAGGAGATCTAATCAAAATGAATCTAAGATAGGAGGAATAATGGTGCCATCTGAATCTGAAATTACGATGAGAGGTGGTTGACAGAACAAAATGGCAAAACTGACGTCCTCTAAAAATACATAGATTTCAAATTTCTTGGGGTCTTAGGCTCAGGTAAGCTGTAGGAATATCTCCAGGGAGATGGCAGCTAGTTCACTTCAGCATATTTTTACCACTGAGCTGTAGGTGCTGGGTGGCTGCCACACTGCTGAACCCCCTTCATAAATCACTTTGAGATTCTCAAAGAGCAGGTGCCCATTCCAAGATGAGACATTCCAAAGTTGTCCCCCTGCTGCCAGTCGTGCAGAGCCACAGGGGCACAAACAGCTGCTGGCACTCGGTCTTGCCCTGGCATGTCCCCTCAGCCAGGAAAGTGCCAGAGCCCACCCTGCTGCCACTGGAATTTGGGGGGTTTTAAGGAGGGTGAGTGGTGCTCAGCTGTCTGGGAAGCAGTGGGACTCCACGCTTGGGTAAGTCATGGAGGCGAGGAGGGGGACACGGGGCTGCGTTCTTCATGGGTGAAAGAGCAGAGAAAGGGCTCTCACTGTTTCTCTGCACATTAGTCAGCACATAGGAACACAAAAACACACCAGAGCAAATCTGCTCTGTAGTATTAGGGATTATGACTCAGAGATTTTTATTCCTCTCCCCGTGACTCATCCAGTACAACCTCATGGCCCAGATTCAGAACAGCCTAACGTTTTTGGGCTCCCTCTGCCCAAAATCCCATTAAATAATTGCCCTTTGCAGTCAGCGGTGAAGAATTCAGGGGATTTTTCCCTTCCTTCCCCACCAAAGCAGGGGCTGGAGGGAGCAAGTGCTGCACCCCGGGATCACGTGCCTGTGATGATGCTCAGCACTGGCAAAGCCAGCACAGCCCCGTGACCAGCTGTGAGCACAGGCACAGCCCAGAAGGGGATAAATGTGGTGTTATCCATGGCACAGGGGACAGCTGACTGCCAAGTGCTTCCCGGGAGGGGAGGGGCTGCAATTTTGGAGAGGTGGCAGTCATTTGCCAGTCACAAGAAGGTGACAAGATTACAAGAAGCGTCGGGAAAGGACCCAGTTTAGCTCCTGGGATGGGTTAGAGTTTGCTGGGAAGGAATCCAGAAGCAAGACAGTGGGGCTACATGAGAGGTTTCAAGCTAGGAAAACCACCCTATGTCTCCTCTGCGCTTTCTGCAATGCTAGTGGTGAAAGATTCCTCAGGGAATGAGGCCCCCAAAAGCATCCTCTGCTACTCACCCTACTCACAATTTTTAGAGAAAAAGGATCTATAGCTGCAGAATAAGGGGGAAAACATTATTTTGCTGAGGATGTAGCCAGGGCAGCCCCATCCCACAGCCAGGATCCCCAGCACAAAGTGATCCGGGCTGGGCTGAACCAAAGAAGAGTTTTGTGGCCCCTTTGTGTTGGGATAATAATAGCAGCCGATGAATTCCACATTTCAAACAGGGGTAAGATATTAAACAGAGCCTCTGTAGAGAGATTAGGTGGAATAAGAAAAACAATAAATCCTTAAGTTCTTGGACTTGAACTGACTGGCACGGAAAGCCAGGGAGTGAGGCCTCCTTTCCCCCAGCACCACCACAGTGCCCTGCACAACCAAGTGCTTTGGGGTTCAGCAGCCTGCCCAAAGGGTGAGGACTACAAAACACAGAGTACAGAAAAAGCTGACAGGCCTTCATCCAGGTGCGCTCCAAAATCACTACACTCCCAGGCTGCCACACGCCTGTGAGGTCCCTCTTTGTGCTACCCTACTCACTCCAGAAAGACACTGTAAGGGCACTCAAGCTCGAGGTGTCATGTGAGAAGCCCCTCTTACCTCCTCTCGCCTCTCACTTCAATGAAACAGGGTGAAAAAGTAGCAAAGAAATTGTTTTCCCTTACAGAGCTGTATGGGGAGAAGTTACAAAAGCATGAACTCTTTTCCAGGCTCCTACAGGAATAATTTTAAGTCTGAAAACCAGGAATAAAGATTAGTAAAGAGGAATGAAGAGGTGGAACTTCTTACCTAGATTTTTTTTTTTTTTTGCTTAAGGCTATTTCTGTTCTGCATGCTCTAGAGGAAGGCACTGACTCCTAGCATAGTTTTCAACCTTTCCACAAACCCCCTCGAAGCTGAGGTTCTCACCTCCCAACCTAGCCTGGAGGCACCTCACATTCCACCTGTCCACCTCACCTCTCAGTACCACCCTGCATGACGCAGATACACAGTTTCAGCCAAAAGACTGAGTATCAACAATTGAGATTCCATCTAAATACCCTCTTCTTTTAAAAACAGCTTTTAGATTAATGACTTAAGATGACTGAATTTACTATATGGAGGTCAACACAAGCTTCACCGATGGATGCTGATGTCCTGTGGGACAGCAAATAAGATAAATACTACACTTTCATGTTTAAAATCACACCCTGTAAAGAGTATTTCTGCTGTGAGCAAAGGACCCAGTAAAACTAATTGGTGCAAAGGGACTCCCATATTCTGCAGAGGGAAATCTACCCTGACACAGACACATTATCTGTTAACAATGCCTCATTTTGCAATAAACCCCAGCTACAATACTGCTTCATATCGTGAGGAGATAAGCATAACTAATGCCAGGGTCGTTCATACTTCCAGTTATCCTTGACAGCAATATAAAGAACACAACTATGAATAACATTTGCTGGAAAGAGCTCTTAAATGTACTTAAGAGTTTCTAAACCTTATTTCCTTATCCAGATTATTACATCCCTTCTGTAAGCCCCGATGACACTGAAAATTAAGTCACCTGTCTAGAATAAAAGTCACCTCACCCTTACACAACCACGAGTCACCTACATCAAGGGGAAAGGCAGCAGGAGGTACTGACAGAAGGACGAACACTGACTCCAAAATGACAAACGAGCTGGGAGAAGACAGGCAGCAAGTGACAAAATGAGGAGAGAAGGTATTTACAGTTGAGAATCACACATTTCCCCAGACATCTTTCCATTAATGATGAATATTATAATTTCCCTAAATAATGCAAGGAAAATTAGTTTAATCATTTAAAGGCATCATCAATAATAAATGCGTCAGCTGCAGATGCTAACCTCGCTGTTCCTCCATCCTCAGGGACTGCTTTAGGGAAAAGAGTAAGATTGCTGTCACTTTTTAATTTTGGAAAGATGCTTCAGTATCAGAGTCAGGAGAATGAAGGAAGTAGCCAGGACCAAGGACTGGCTATCTGAGCCCCTGCTCAGTGTAATAGCTCTTTGCACCACAGCTGCCATTCCTGTGCAATAAAGCAGCAATCAAAGTGCTGTTCTTGTTTGCTCAGGTGAAGTGCTTACAGCAGAGGTATGCACCAAGATAGCTGGGGGCAGATAAGAGCAGAGCCTGTCTCACCTGCCAGGAAAAGGTCCCATCAAGGACCTGCAAGGATAAGGAAGAGGCTGCTCTGGAGGCAGCACATCTATCACCTGCAGCACAGCAGGTGCGAGGGTGATGCCACATCCGAGTGTACCCAGCTGCTACACCAGCACCAGCATCAGCATCTGGATCAGAAGGGGAAGCAAAATGTGATGCATGGCCACCTTTCAGTACCAGACTGCTCAGGAATGAAGAGCAAAAGAAGATTTAAGAGCTTTGAGCTCCAACACTGCAACGCTGCTGGCAAAACCCACTGTGAACCCAGGAGCATCCTCTACAGCACAGGAAAATCTGGATAGATTTCCCAACTCACCTTGACCTGGGTACCATCTCCTCTGAGCCATCTGCCACCTCATCAACACACAAGTCACACCTTCCCTGAGGTGTGGACTCTGCTGCTCTGCCATGACAAAATCATTACCCCAAGGGCTGCTGCTGCCATGGCAACCCCAGCCACTGAAAACAAAGATAATGAATAAGTTGTGCAGGACTGGTGAGAGGAACTGGGCCCATTTGGGGATGTCTTACAGTATGAAAGAAGGGAAAGGAAAAGGGGTCAAAACCCAAAATCAACATGGGGACAACGTTTCCAAAATGCACATTTCCCAGAAAAGCCTTTTGCCTGCAAATACAAGAGGGATGAAGGATGCAGGAGAACAAATCTGCATAAAACTGGCATAATTTTGACTTCCAAAGCCATATTATGACATCCTCAAAACAAAAGCAGAGTGATCACCAGCAGACTCAGAAACTCAACTGCCCAGAGCAATCACCAGCATGTGATTCAGTGTCTCACAGCAAGGAAACCCAGCCTGCTGCCTCTGCCAAATTTCTAACAGGGGCTGGGGTGGGGCAAAAGGTTTGTGCCACCAGACCATGATTTCTATTGTTTCAATTTTTCTCTCTTCCCTTGGATTTAGAATCTGTGCTATTTTAAGCAACTATGCTAAAAAAAATACCCAGAATGTAATGCCTGTTTGTGCTGCCCATAAAAATCTTTTCCACTGGAACAAAGATTTAAACCTCTGACTCAAAATGACTTTACAATGGGGGGCTGATTATCAAGAGGACCAGAATATCCTCTTATTAGGAAAACGTTCACCAGGTTTCCTGAACTTTACATGGTGGTATTAACTCAGTGGCTTGTTTAGCTGGATGCAGGCAATACCAGCTATCTCTGACACAGGGGAAAAAAAGCAGCTATGTATTTTATAATACAGAAAAAGCTTAAGGTAAGTGTGTGTGAATGTGTGCCATGTGTATTCATACATGCACATACATGCATGGACACACAGTCCTTCTGATTACTGTCAACAAAAGAGATACAGGAAAGAAAAACACAAAATCACAACAAATAAAGGATGGGAAGGATCAAAGGATGCACTCCACATGTTTGCCTCAAGTAAAGCAAACCTAACTAAGGCACTTTTTAAAAATTATTCTTATTTGTCTATTACAGTAGCAAGAATTAAGGGGGAAGATTCAAGCCCTATTTGTACAAGTCCACTGCAAACACTCAAGGCAGTCTGGAAGAGATTGATCTGGCTTCAGTAAGACTGACATATGAATACCCCCTACTCATTTTACCCTAAACCTGGTTTTTTAGAAACTTGTTTCTATTGGTACAGTATTTATTTGCAGATAAATTATGTTACAAAAAGGAAGGGTACATAGGCTGGGCAGCACCCAGGCAGAGGTCCATCCACAGACTGGTTGTCTGGGGATGCCTGCCCTGCCACCATCCTTAAGAAGCATCTCCCAAGCTCTGTTGTTTTTTTGTGCTAGATCAGTTCCAACAGCCCCAGATCCTGGGCCTGCCTTTGGGGTGAGCTCTACCCCAAAGCCTTGCACCAGTGATGGCCAGTGGCAACCGTGTGTGCCCTGTGCCACCTCCCACCCTGCTCTGTGCCAGCAGCTCCGGCACAGCAGCTGCCCAGGAGAAACTCTGCCCTTGCTGACCAAGCACAGAAGGGAAAACATGCGTAAAGTGCTCTGCTCGTTGTTAGGCAGCAGGACTGATTAGATTTTAAGGCAAAGAGTCACCAGCTATGAGCCTAAAACTTGCCTTTATACACGCCAGAGCAGAGTCCTGTAATAGAGACATCCTTCTCCATCCCACTGACCTGGATCTGAACCAGAACCCATGAAGGAGAAGTTCTGGAAGGGTTCCTAGGCTATTTTTTAGGTTCCAGAGCCAACAGATAGTCAGTTTGGCCTCCTGGCAAGCTAAGAAATCATTTCCAACAACTGCATCCAAACCTAAAAAAAAAAATTACCCCCAGGGAGCTGAGCACAGTGTAAAACTCTTATTTACAAGTTTTCTGGCTGTTCTTTCCCCACCAGAATTTACTGGAAAAACTCAAAAGCAATCATCATTTTACAAACATGTTTTGCTCTGCACAGTTCCTGCACCCAACTTTACAGGGAGAACGTCAACAGGAAGACAGGAGTCCACTGCCACCCCAGGAAGCTGCAGCTTGCACTCCTCTCACCTTGTCAAAACCCCACCTCTCATATTATATACTCTGCAATAATTATTTTGCTAATCACAGGCTGCTCTGTGCTTCTCAACATGAATTATTATTATTAGAGCTGGCTCAGCTGCAAACGCACCCGCTTTCCAAACACACAGCACTGGGCTGGAGAAGAGGGGTGGAGGGTTAATCCTTTACTGGATGCAGCTTAAGGCAGTGAATGGTATTCTGGCCTGTAATTTCTTTAAACAGGAAAAATAACATCTTTCAGGAGATTTTCCATTTTGAGTTAGCACAGAATCACCACAAAAAGAAAAAAAATACTGGGTAAGGCAGCATAACACTTACTATGGCCTTCTTTCAACTCATCAGCTATATTTATCTCTGAACTGCAGCATAGAAGCATATTTCACTTAGAAAAACTTTTAAGCTGCTTAACAGAGACACTAAAGTAGCAAAGGCCACACACTTAGATACTGGAGGGGAAAAGAGGAAAGATTTATTTGTTCAGATGCTGTAAACTAGCTGGAATCTGCCATGTTCAACTCATCACCAAGCCCTCCGGTGAGCAGGCACGACTCGGGCACAAGCCAACATGAGCTTGAAAAGTTTTGGTAGAAAACTGCTCATATGACCTGGCTACTTTTTAGCCATGTATTCCACTTTCACCCGCAGTTTGTTTTGTTCTGTTCTGTTCTGTTTTGTTTTGTTTTGAAGAACCTGTCTTTGACCAGGGCCACAGACAGGATGCTGGCTAAGAACAACATGAGCATCTCTCCCAGTATTGCAAGTCTACCCCACCTGAACCCAAAAATGTAGGACCAGCAGCACTGAAAGCTTCACCACTGAATCTGGGAAGAGCTGCACAGTGACAGCTCGGCATTAGGCAGACAAATTTTCTGAGCTGTCTGACAGGTTACCTCAGCCATGATCTGCTCCTTGTGCTTTCCAAGGCAAGGTCCTTGGCACCCCCCAAGTCAACCAGTGTCACTCAGTGTCTCACCCTGAGGCTGCAGCTATTTGAGAAGTTCAGGTGCCACCGCTGTGTTCAGTGGACTGACAGCACCAAACTCACGTGGAGATAAACAGCCCATTCCTGAGCCAAACTAAACCAGGGCAAAAAAAAATCCCATTTGGGCAAGCAAGAGAAACAGGATCAGGCTAGAGTGTCTTGAAAATAGCACATCACCCTGACAATTCTCACTAAGTGATCCTTCGGTGCAAAAGGCATCAGCAGGATCAGGTTATAAGCATGGCCTGAAATGGCCCCTCATCCAAGGGGGCTAAGGGGTGGAGGTGAGAGGCACAGGACACTTGCACCACTTGAGAAAGTCTGAATTGCCAAGGGGAAAAAAAAGGAAAAGAAAATGAAGTGTCATCCTGGATGAAACACGACACTGAGTGTTCACATTTCACATAAGAAGCCTCACGTATTATCATCAGCCACATGAAGGGAACAGTCTGGAGTATGATTTCTGTTTATTCACCTTGATGACATCCCTTGAAATTCTCTGCTTGGGTTACATCTTTCCAAGAAACAAAAAAAACTCTTTCCATCTATTGGAAGGAAAGCCCCTCCACAGGTCTGCGTGCCTGAACCCTGCTCAGAAGAGCTCACCCGACCTGACCCCCTGGGAGTGCTGGCTGGGCACGTTCAGGAATTGCCATGCACAGAAAATAACCAATGCCACAAACTGGGCTTAGAAACATCGGCTTTCCAGGATGGGAAATGCAGTGCTGAGTCCTGGGATTTTTTGGGGGAAAAAAAACCAAAACAGCTGTGCAAGCAAAGTCACCCAACCAATGCGCTTGCTGCAAGAGCTGAGAATAAATACAGATGAGAATAAAATGTCTGCTGTTAAGTGATATTGAGCATGTTCTGCAGATCACCAACATCAAAGCCTTTCCCATTTCAGATCTCTCTGTTTCTATAATCGAAAGCAGTAGAAACGCTGTTTTACTGTCTACAAGTCAACCCCTAAAAGAGGCAGTTTGGCAGCACTCACTGCTTGCACAGACTGGGAAGTGCTGCACAGGACATGTCCCCAGCTCCTGCTCCCAATGCTGCCTGCTTGCTCTTCCCAGGTGGCATCTTCTTAGGGGGATGGGGATGGGGATTGCTCAAATCGAGCCATCACCAATGCACACACAAACCCAGCACCTCAACTCTTCCCACAGCCAAAAGTTCTGCCCTCAGGTCATGGCAGCCCTCGCAGAACTACCACAAACCAGGGCCTCAGCCCCTCGCAGGGCAGAAACTGGGCCGAAAACAGGTGGAAAAGCCCTGGGCTTGCAGCATGACAGAGAAGGCTACTAAAATTATCAGCAGAAAGATAAGAGGTAACAGAAGGAATGCAGAGTCTGGGCTTCAAGTGCAGACTGCAACCACCAAGGAAGGAACACCACTGAGTCCAAGGTGCAGGGGATAACTGTGGCCATTAACTTCAATTTTATTGTTAACCATCAGATGTGAGAAATATCCACTCAGCCACAGCAGCTGCAATCCAGAGCACACAAGAGAAAGCAAAACATCCAGGCTGAGAATCACTAAGAAGGGAAATGAGAGCAGCTCCAACTCTCTTATTCCTTTTTTCCAAGAATTAAGGGCACAGCTGCCATCATTCTGAGGTCACCAACCCTTGGGGTGTGCTGAGAGGTTAACAGGGTGCTTGGCCAACCTGCCCCGGTGAGAAAAAGGAGAAGCCACGCAAAACAGAAATTATAAACCAGCCTGGAGGAGAAATATGTGGACAAGAAGGTGAAGAATGAAAAGCCAGAATAGAGAAGGGAAAGAAGGTAAAAAAAAAAAAGGGAAATAGGCCTATGAAAAACACCATAGGCATAACACTCAAACACAAAGTGAAACAGAAACAAAGAAGCAGAGAGAAACTAGGAGGAAGAAGCAAAGTTAGAGATACACAGGCAATAATGCTTTCACACATTTGTTTGTATATACATGTATTGGTTTGGCATGGTCTGGTTTTGGGTAGCAGGGGGGCTGCAGAGGTGGCTCCTGTGAGGGAGCTGCTGGAAGCTTCCCACCATGTCCGGCAGAGCCAATGGCTGATGGCTCTGAAGATGGACATGCTGCTGGCCAAAACTGGGCCAATGAGAGAGGCTGGTAACACCTCTGTAATGACATCTTTAAGAAGAAAATCAAACCAAAGTCACAAGGTTTCGCTTCTAGTCAGAGAGGCTCGGAGGTGAGAATATGTGAGGGAAAACAACATGGTGACACCAAGGTCAGTGAAGAAGGAGGGAAGGGAGGTGCTCCAGGCGCCGGAGCCGAGGTTCCTCTGCAGGCCGTGATGAAGACCATGGTGAAGCAGCTGTGCCCCTGCAGCCCTTGGGTCCACGGGGAATGCAGAGATCCACCCACAGCCCGTGGGGGAGGTGCCTGTGCTGGAGCGAGTGGATGCCTGGAGGAGGCTGTGATCCAGTGGGAGACCTGGTGGAGAGAGAGGGCCCTTGTTTCCAGGCTGGAGCAGCCTGTCCTTGGAGAACTGCGCCCCATGGAAGAGAGACCCAGGGCACAGCAGTTTTGGGAGGACTGTGTGCCCGTGGGAGGGACTTACGCTGCAGCAGGTGCGGTCTGGCTGCTGCTTGTGAGAGTGGACCCACACTGGAGAAGTTCAGAGAGAACTGTCTCCCGTGGGAGGGACCCCACGGCCTCACAGGGAAGGACTCTTCTCCCGGAGCAGTGGAAGAAAATCTTGGTGATGAACTGACCAAACCCCCCTGCCCTGCCTCCCTGTGTCATGGGGAAGGAGGGAGGGCCTGGGGTGGATGGGGGGGGAAGGGGTTTTAAGGGCTTATGTTATTTCTCATTACCCTCCTCTGATTCTGTTAGCAATAAATTTCACTTAGTAATGAAGGTTGAGCCTGTTTTGCCCTTGAAATATTTCTCCTGCTGTCCTTATCTCACCCATGAAGCCTGCGTTAACCCTTTTCCCTCTTTTCCCTCCTTTTGCCCTGCTGCGGCAGGGGAGGGTGAGCGAGCGACTCTCATGGGTGCCTGGCATTGGGCCAGTGTCAAACTACGACAATATATGAAATACAAGAAATGTTATTTCTTACAAGCCCAAGTAGAAAAACTGTGCCATGCTTTATCTACACTGCCCTGGACAAAAGCAAATTCTTTCCTGTGAATGTGGTGAGACACTGGCACTTGTTGCCCAGAGAAGCTGTGGACTCCCCATTCCTGGAAGTGTTCAAGGTCATCTAGGATGGGGCTTTGAGCAACCTGCTCTAGTGGAAGGGAGTTGGAACTACATGATCTTTAAGTTCCCTTCCAACACAAGCCATTTTACAATTTCTGTGATTCTTTATCTTCATCACCAGCCAGGTCAGCACTGACAGTTTTCGCTGGCATGGAAATTATTTCTGTACACTTCTTGTACCAAGCTGGCTGCCACTTTTACTGCTATTCAGAGCTGAAACAACACAACTATGTAAGAAAATTCACTCTACAGCAGTGTGTTTATGGTCATTGTGTGCACAAACAGCCACAGATGCCCAGGAGGAATATCAGCACTGTTAGTTATTGGCATTACATACAGCACCACCAAGAGCTTGAGATACCAAACGTGTCTGTGCTGGATGTTATACAAAAATAGAACAGAAAGGTCAAACCCTGTCCCAGAGACCCAATGACCTAGGGTAAAACCAAGATATAGATGGAAAGCAGAAGCAAATAAGGCAGGCTGACCAGAATGGAGCCATGCCAAAGGAGACACTGTCAACTCACCATACATGGCAATCCTGGATGGGCACATCTAAGAATCCTGCTTTAGACAGGAAGCTGGGAAGGAGTCAACCACAACACAGCACGAGCAAAGACCCAGCCATTCCCTGTCCCCTGAACTCTCACTTAAACCACTAATGGATATGGTGTAAAGATCCCCCATTACTGAAAAACCAGCAGTAAGCAGCAGCCCACATCAGAACCACCACATCCATCAAACCACACAGAAACAACCCCTAACTAACGTGGCCACAATGTCCACCATGATCTTGACTTCAAGATTCCTCTTCTAACTGCTGGTTTGTTTAAATATCACATTTTGAGACATACAAAACAGATGGGGACCAAGAGTCCTATATTAATTAACTTGGAATCTATGAGACCATCCCAGGTGATAAATGAGGCAACATAGTTTTAAAAAAATAATAATTTAACATCGAACACATCTGCTAGATAATAGAGCTTGCAACTCTTTGTTGCATTAACCTGTTAATACAACAAAGTGCTACAAACCAGTCTTGTGACTGCAGAAAATTTCTGATAATTAACCCTAGTTTGAAATGGGTGAAGAAAGGGAGGGCAGAGCTAAGGATGTCTGGGCCTGTACCTTAATCTTGTGATTTCCTAACTTTTTTTTATACTCCTAAAAGGCTCAAATCACTGCAGGTAACTGGTACTGCAGTCAAATGTATTTTTTTCAATGCTGTTTAAACACTGCAGTCATCACCATATTATCTTTTGGGTACTGTATTAGCTGATGAGCTAACATCTGATACATGTTCTTTCTCTTTCCTCTAACCCAGCAGTGGAGGGTCTTGTTCTGCTTGTGTGCTCCTTAACTGTCTTTAAACATCATAGAAAACATTGCTTTATATTTGGGAAAAGGACCTTCAGTTGAACATAACTTGGAGCAGAATATTATGAGGTTTATGGTGATCCTTATCACTTGGGGTTGCACAATTTATGCAAAACTAGACCCTCAGAGAGCAGAGCTTCATTTCCTTGCAGAAAGTTCCTATGGCCTTTGGCACAAAGTTTTAAGCAGTCTTCCTGCTACCTGAGGCAATTCAGGGAGCACACTAACAAGAGAACAAAAGACCTCAAATCTTTATCTGTATTTCATACAGAAGCCAGCAAAGAAAGACGCACAGAAGAGATGTGCTGCAGCTTTCTGGGTGGGCTGGTGCTCCCTTCACTCACAGGCTCCCTACACAAGTATGTCACTGCTCTTGTCAAGCCAAGACACAGCCAATGTCAAGCACAAGACCAAGACTCTTCCCATGAAGAGGTGTTGGACCTGCTAAACATCCAGAAATGACAGAAACACCAAAAGAAAGTTTATCACCAGGAGAAAGTCAAGAGCACTCTTAACTCTCCCACTCAACTGACCACCTGTGGACAGTATGGCAGCAGCAGGCTGTTCACCCCCTTCCTCATGCTCTTGGGCACTGCTGGAACTCAGAGAGCTGTTCCTCGTCAATGAGCCAACAGTGTTCAGGAACTTGGCTCCCTGGCAGCAGCTGGGTACAAAAAGTTTAAACACATCATCTTCACACTGTGGCCACCTGGGCCTGGGCTGCCCAGCCAGGTCACCTCCCGCAAGGCAGTGTGGGGCTCCAAGTGCCAAGAGACTGGTGGGAGGAGGCAATCTCATAGTTTTTCCTGCGGTACCAGCCATTTCAAAGAACTGACAAGTGACTTCAAGATCCTTCTTCTGGTGCCACTGCGCCCTGCCACTGGGGAGGGAGGTCAGGAGCCTCTGTGCAGACCCGCTCTGCTGGCCAAGCCTCCAGTGAAACTGCAGCCACAGTTCAGCCTTAACGCTTGGCAGCTTCTAACGGGCATCAGAATCCCTGAATATCTTCAAATAAAATATTAGTGTTATAAGCAGTATTTCATGGGTCTACAGGCTTTGTCACACCCCAGGGAAGCCTTAAAGAGATTTAGCCCAGATTTTCAAGAGAGCATGGATCCCACATGTCAGCCCATGTCTGATGGTACCTTCATGAGCCTGAACTGTCTTTCTGCTGCCACAGTGGAGACAACATTTTTACCTGCTCAGCATCCAGATTTTCTAAGCAGAACAAGATACAGGTATTTATCACTATGAACATTAGCACTCCTAATATTATCACAAGAAGGTGAAATGCATTAGCAAGAACAACTGTAAGCTCTCCCAATCTCAGTGGATCAGGACAAGTGACTGAAGGTTGTTGGATCCCTGCCATACATTCCCCTACCATACTGCTGTGATCCATGAGGTGGTGTTAATTAACAGAGGGATGTACAGAATTTAAATCCTATTTATTGTAATTTGTCTTACAAAAGTGCCCAAGAAAAATACTCACTAAAAGTTATTAAAAATACCCTGCAAAATAAGTTATTTGCTACAAGTCTCTCAGGTCATCAAGATTTATAAGGAAGGCGGGGACAGTGGGTAACAACAGAGGGGTACAGGCTGAACCCCCAGGAAATACAGTGCTGTGCCTTATGCTAATGGCAACATCTTGAGCTCTGAACAGGCTAGAACCTGTCTCAAAGATAGCTATACCCAAACTACCACCTAGTAACCTGTAGACTGTACTCGATACACTTATCCTTAAAATTAAAATTATAAAATCACTGCAAATTTCCCTTTCCTTTTCCTCCTCCATTTGAAGAATGGCCATTGACCATGCTATGAAAGATGAAAAGCCAGTACTCACTCTTATCTGTCACAGTAAAACAGGACCTAGGGAAGTTCTTATTTCCAGACCTTCAGCGTTTGAACTTGAAACATAGACCTGCTTGGTGAGAAGTTTTGAAAAGCTTTTTTTCTGTCTGGTTGTGTTAGTTGCAGCCACCAGACCTATCCCTTAAAGAGCAACCTACAGAAGCCATCACTACCATTTCTGACCATGTCAAGCACAGGAGCGCAAACATTTCTATGAGGCTCTGAGGGTCCACCTGACATCAGAGCTCTGATGTTCTGCGCTGTGAACAACCGTATGAAACAGAGTGGCCCCAACACATTTGCAGATGAAAGAGTCAAGCAGAAGAGTAGAAGCTGTGGGGAGAAAAATGCCTTGTTGAGACACCAAACCCTCCCCATGGCCAATCACTGGGAACTCCATCATCTTTTCAAGATGCTTGTAACAAGCAGAACTGGTGGGTCTTCGTGCTGACAACCCAAGATAAGGAAAACTTTTCAAGACAAATTTCCCCTCTGAACCTGTTTATCTTAATTACATTTATTTACTCTTCTTGTGTATTCAGGAAAGCTGGGCCTCCTTCCATCTTCTTCCACAAATGGAGACCTGAAGCTTAGCTTTTCTGTTTTGCCTCAGTTACCACAAAAACAGACGTGCTAGTGGGAAGAACCCTCTGAGGTCTCCAGTTCAACCTACCAGCTCATAAACAAGGCTGATTATTTTCTTATGTAAGACCAAACACATGTACATTTTTTTTAGTATTTTTATATAATCTAACAGCAGCCTCTTTAACAGTTAAGAAATGTGTAAAGCTTTGCTCACCCCCAAAAGCTAACTAAGAAGAACCAGAACCAGATGTGAGATACCTGTAAATCCAAGGATCCAGCAATTCAAACTGCAAACATCATCTTCTAAAACCCCTGAGCAGAATCCCAGTTGCCTGTGTCACCGCATGAAGCTCTTGGCCTTTGCTCCCCCCAGGAGAACTTCTAGGAAAATGTATTTCAGACCTTCCTACTCTTATGAAGGAGGACCAAAAACAGCCCAGTACTATTATCTAGATAGGGCTGGAAACATCGTTAAATATTTCCAAAAGGATGTATGGTAGATTTTTGCTCTGTGTGTTAAATTACAGGCCACTGCACTGATAGCTGTGACTACCTATTTACAACCCCAGCTGAAGCATAAAGGGGTTTTGGTACATTACATCTAGAGACCGCTACAGCATGGCTACACGACTGTACAATAAACATTATGTTTACAACACAGCTTATAAAATAATAATGATGGTTACACTGATGAGGATAATAATAATACCAAACATCAATATTAGCAAAGAGGGACCCATGCTTTATCCAATCAGGGAGATTTCAAGGATTCAAGCTCAGTCTGGGCTTTGGTGATTGTTCCACATCTCACAGGCTCAGCCAGGAGCCCCCAGGACTGCTGTTTCCACCATATAATCCAGCACACACAACACCACACGAACGCTAGCACTGCACCACTGGCAGGGACAGTGATACTTGACACGACACTAAGCTGCAAGCACACAGCACCTCGCTGAGAGACGTCTAGGAAAAGCCACTTTTCCTAAACCTACAGAGGCTGTAAGAGCCTTCAGCCTCCTGCACCACGTGTTCCCTGCACAGCCATCAAGCCCCTTCAACTTGTGCATTCAGGGTTCCCCCCCTACCTGGGCAGGGAACTGTGCAAGGCAATGCAATGCATTTTATTTTGGCTGGGATTTTGCTCAGCCAACATTTTCAAGATGAGATAGCTGCAGTATGACCAAATCTAGGCCTCAAAATACAAAGTGCTAATCAAGAGTTGGAGGTTGCTGCTTTTTTTAAAAGATAATACTCCTAAATGAGATTTTTCTTCTCCTTTTTAAGTTGCTGGAAATAGCTCCCTAACACCAGCCGAGATCTGTACAGGACCTCACAGGACGCCACTCCTGCAGTACTGGTGAAAAGATCTAAAGTTTTAGTTCTGCTGATAGGGAGGAAAAAGTGAGGCAAGCAACCTTTAAATCCAGCTGCTGGAAATTCGCGGTAGGTACAAAATTACCTGAGACAAAAGGCACACAGCTCATAAGCAGGCAGCAGACAACCTGTCCCATGCCTGCTTGGGAATGACTTTGAACCTGTAGGATTTGCTACCTTACAAAAATCCCCTGAAGCAGGAAAACTTAAAGTGGTATTAATATGATGGCTTTTACCAATTCCAAGAAAGGAATCAGGATGTTGCATCCACACCAAAGGTGTTACTGGGCTGACATACCCCTTAACCAGCTCCATTCCAGCAGTAAAGCTAAAGCACAGATGGGGCAGCCAACCAGGAGGTACTCATGGAAGCCAAGCAGCACAGAACAGCCGTTCAGAGAAAGCCAGGGAGAAGGAGACTGGACCATCCAGCTGGAGGAAGGGAAGATGATGATGAGTGATTAGGAAACATGAGTTTTCCACCTTAAAATCCATGCATTGGACCACTTCAAAGTCTCGGGGCTCCCAGCAAAACCCACACTGGGCTGAGGGTCTCTTCAAGCTGCTTACAAAACTACATGATGGGATGTGGCCTTGCCACTCAGCTCTGTTCTGCACTGGCCTCTAAGGAAACAGCCTAGAGCTCTGGATACTGCTCTTGCAGTAGGCACCTCCTCTCCCCAAAACAGGAGAGCCTTTTGGGGCTTTCTTTAGGCTTCTCTGCCATTCATCTTCTAGAAGAGGAGCTGGGTTCTGTGCCTGGAAAAGCCCCCAGCTTATAGATGACAACCCCAGTGATGTAAACCTCTCCCCTCAAAAGCTCTCAAAATCCTGCAGCTCTTGGCCAGGTACATGATTTGGCACTGGGTATTCCTGACTGAGACAAGCAAAAGAAATAACAAAAGGCTGATTTCCAAAACATCTCATGGCAAAGACACTCTACAGCACAATGACACTCTTCCATGCAAATACACAGTCCTTCCAGGGCTTTGGGCTTTTCTTCCTTGTCTGAGTGCTCCACACATTGCAGCTCAGCTCAGCCCAATCCCCAGCAGCACAGGTGGGCTCTCAGTGGCTGGACAACCCAACCTCACAGTGTGGGGGGCATGGTCAAACCTCCCCTTTCTTGTCAAGGAACTTTGTAACGAGCTGATTTGCAGGAACCTACCCAGTAATCTTTATACAAAGCTTCTTCTACTGCTTCTTCCGACTCAGGTTTTAAGGCGGAAATGACTGAGAGAGAGAACCTGCCCCTTCTCTTGGCAATTTGTTTCAACAGCTAATCATTCTTGCCTTTAATTTCTAATTTGCCATAATTTCTGATTTTAATTATTTACCAGGAACTGGTTCTAGCTCTGCCTGTCACTGCTGCATTCAAGAGCCCCTTCGTGCACGACGTGCTATACCAGCAGTAATTCATGGATCATTTTTCCTTTGAGGTGATGGGAGATTTAATTGTAGTATCTGCTGACAAATATAAGATACCAATAGCCGTGAAGATGTGACAGCACAGGCATTAGAAGGGGTGGGACAAACCTGTCAGGAAAACCTGGGAGATACTCAACCAGTACACCCCAGTACTTGGGGTATCCTACCCCGATTTGTAGGATAGAGCTCCACATTGACTCACATCCATACCTTGAATTCACATAATGAATTATACCATCCGAGCATGCATTTAAAAGGCATTCAGATCACACCCATCTGGATGTTTTAGACCATACACATCCAGGCCACTCCAAATGCCTGGCTGATCCCAGTGTTTCAGTCACTGCAGGCTGCTGTGTTCAGCTGAGGGGAGCTGATGCTCCATCTCAGTGCTTTTCATCTGCCACCCTTGCAGTGACAGGGAGAAAAACACCACCGCAGGCCCCGTTCTGAACAATCTCTGGCACTTGCCAGAGAGAGAGAGAGCTGAGAACACTCCTTTATTGCAATACTGGTAGCTCAGAAAAATGCTGTCCTCCACTGAACTGTACCCACAAGGTGAGCAAATGGCAGGCACTGCACCCCACACGTAAGAATGCCACATGCAGGCACACATCATCAGTACTGCTTGCCAGGACACTGAGCACTTTGCTACATAAGATGGACAATCTCAGGAGCAGATGCAGCTGTGACGAGGGAAAACGTGCCCCATATGCAGTGATAATGAGTCCAAGAGACAGATGATGTTTTTATTCCCTCTTCATTCTTCATAAATCTCACCAGGAACTATGCAGGTGTTCAGTACTACAGCTACCAGCCAGCAAGGAGACAGAAAACAACACGCTGTACTTCAAAATAAGATCAGTATCACCATGTTGCAAAAAGGCAAGCGCTTCCTGACCAGGTATGCATTTTCCCCTGCTAGCTCAGTTTGCAGCTCTGCACCCCTCCTGGCTCACAAAGCAGAACATCACACCACACCGCCAGCCCCTGGCCAGCAGTGAGGGGTCAGGGTGAGGTGCTCATCATCCCAGCATCTCCATCCCAGCAGTGATGCACTGAGAGCAGCACAGAGGCTCCACAGAGGCTCTGACAAACCCATTTGCACTGCTGAACTGCAGTGCACTGCACCACAAGTTCCTGACACCAGACCTCACTGAATTCATCTACTGGGAGCAAAAGACAAACCCCCAGTCATCCTGCAAGAAACACCTCCCAAGAAACACCTCCCATGTCACAAAAACCAGCATATTCCCATGGCTTGCCAGCACTATCGTCTGCACAGACCAATGGGGAAAATACTATTTTTTAAGCTGTCACACTTGTAAGTATGACCTTGCAATTCCGAGCAAAGCTGCACCAGCATATTTACTGAAAAAGCCTGCAGAAAGAGGCCTGTAGAAAAAGTGGTATCGCAATAATGCACTGAACACATTCAGCTGAAAGGTGCTAAACAAATGCAAGATGGACCAATACCCTGGAAGTACACTTTTCTTATAGATACACTTTTCTTACCCCCAGCCTTGCTCCACATTGGCTTCCCCTGACAGCAATTCCTCATAAAAAAAAGTGAATGAAATATATAGAGCCAGGAAGCCTAAGCTGCTTTTGTAAAGCATTCTGGTGAAAAATAGGAAGATAAGGCTCAAATCTTGCAAAGAATTAAGCATAAGCTCAAATTTTCGAAGATAAAAGACCCTAACGAAACAAAAAACTGCACTTTGACTGTGCAGGGGCACAGAGAGGACACACCGTAACACAGAGCCACAGAACTGTGCTGCCGTCAGGACACACAACTCACCATCACCTCCGACATCCATCAGCTCTAGCCAAAGTTATATTCCAAGTGAGCACTTTCACACAGGAATCCAATATTCCAATTTACAAACTAATTGGAACACATGATTCCCTTCTGCAACAGATGGGCCCTTCGACGGCGGCAGGCCCGAGCCCTTCCTTATTTTCGCGACTGCAGACGGCTCTGACGTGGGCTGGACATCAGCGAGCAGATGCAAACGATGCCAAATCCTCCAGGCCGTGCAGAGGCAGTGAGCTGGCACTGCTCCTGCTGTCCCTGTGCAGGCTGACCGGGGCAGCCCCTCTCCCAGGGATGCAAGACACACACGCACATTTTACTCCAAACAGGTATAGAGGCGTTCCCACTGGCTGACAAACTGCACCTGTATCATTAATTACCTTAATGTAACTTAAAATGCACAGAGGCACAGTCAGACCAATAAGAATTATAACATTCCTAAGCTAGCTGTAAGCCGTACTCCTGACTTAATGCTACAAGAGACAGAAGAGAGAGGGGGAAAGAATAAAGTTAGAGGTGCATTCCTAAAATGATGCATAGTGAATATAAAATGATTTGAACCTCCCTGGGCTGTGAGCTGGCATTTATCAGAGATATGCAGCTCCTAGCACAACAGAGCATCTTACTGCCTCACGTGCTTGGAAAACACACATATTTTTAAATAATTTTAAAAATCACAGTCAAAAGGAAATTGGATGTTTATGACACATGGCTAAGTATCAGAGTGTATGCTTATTTATTAGTGATGTCCACACTCCAGAGCTACTTTTTTTTTAACATCCTCCTAACTTGCAACAATGTATATAAGTACTCTTAAAATAATACACACTAGTGGACTGCAGTTGGTGCAAACTGGCATTACTGAGATTGCATTTCTGCTCTTGTGAAGAAATAAACACTCCCATCTCATACAGCTGTAACCATATTGTACTCTTTGTATTTAGCCATGGCTAACATATTCTAATACACCCTCTGAAAAGGTCTTTTGTTCTAAATCAGTGACTTAAATAACGCAAATTTTTTAACATATTGGTAAAGAGGAACTAGTGTAGGGCTTATGGCTCGCTGTGTCTGACCAGATACGTGGCCAGGACAACATGTCTAAACTTGTCAACAAGGATGGGATTAAAAAGATCTCACTGAAGGCCTGCAGCATCTCTCAGATTCAGTTCTCAGATCTGCTGGGATTTCTCCGCATGGTATTTTAAGATGCAGCAACCAACAGTTCAACAGACTGAGATCCAAGTCCTAAAGCACCCTCTCAATGGAAATACTTCAGTATTATTCAGACATAAAAATAAATTGAGGCCTATCAAAGTACTCAAAAACCCTAAACAACTTTTTAACGAAAAGACGGCCTAAAATATCGTCTTTAAAAACGGTCCGTGGAACATCCAAAGAATCTTCCCAGTCTTTTCCTCAGGCCCTCCTGATACCCAGCTTAGGACCAGGCTGACCGCACTAACAGTGGCCGAGCGCTGCGGGGTAAAGCTGAACTGACCCGGCACGCACAGGGAGCAGCAGCAGGCAGAGAGGGCAGCGCAGGCAGGGCAGGCAGCAGGCCCGCTCGGCGCCCCGGCCTCCGCGCTGCGCGCATTTTCCGCGCAGTTGCAGAGGGTTCGTCCAGCCCCGCACCGCGGGGACCCCCCCCGTCACCCCCCTGCCCCAGAGATCTCCCCACACCGCGGGACGCGAGGGTGGGCACCCATTTCTTCCTGCCCCTGTCCCTCCCCGAGTCCGGCAGCCTGGGGTGGGGGGGAGCTACGGGGGATGGGCGCATCGCTGCGGGTCACTCCGAGCCCCGCCGACCCCATCGCGGCCGTGCTGGCCGTCGGACGGTGCCCCGGCCCCGTCTCCTCCCCATCCGCACGGGTCTCGCCGTGCAGATGCTATTTTTAGGCCACGGGCGACCCAGCGCTTTAACAAAGATAAATAAATAACACGAAAGGCACCCTCCCCTCCCCCCATCCGCGCTAGCCCCGCGTCCGGCCTCCGAACTGCGCCGCGACCCGCACGCCCCG
>VZRV01007977.1:2008138-2026750 GCA_013398115.1 Falcunculus frontatus
CACCCCCCCGCGCCCCCCCGCCTCCCCCCTCACCCCCCCGCGCCCCCCTGCATCCCACCGCATCCCACCGCATCCCACCGCCCTGCATCCCACCTCCCGCACAGCTCTCCTGCTCTGTATCCCACCACCGGCACTGCTCCGCATCCCACCGCTGGCACCGCTCCGCATTGCACCGCTGGCAGCACACCGCATCGCATGGCATCGCTCCGCACCGCCGGCACCGCACCGCACAGCACCGCACCGCCAGTACCTCGGCGTACACTGAAAATAGTTAAGTAAAAGACCAGATTTTTTCCGGCGGCACTCCGCAGGTGCTGGGGAAGCCGGAGCGGAGGCGCGCAGCGTGTGCACGGGGAGGTTGCGGGATGCCGACCTGCTCCCACGGACAGGAACGTGCCGCGGAAGAGCGGAATCAGCTCCAACATCAGCGGATGGGCAGCACGGGAGCCTGCACTGCCCGTCCTCTGCGGCTGTTCACCACAACAGAAGCCTTCGGCCCCGTTTCTCCTGAACACTGCGAGTTTGCTTCTTATAGAATTTTTTTTTCTTTTAAATACCATTCTCCCAAGTGCTGACATACCATGGCTGTCTCCAAATTATCACAGGAGAGAAGGATACAAGCATCCCACACACAAACATAGAAAGTAGCTTTGCAGCCCTCCAAGAACACGAAGAAAGAACACTGAGAATACAGAACAGGCAGCAGACTGTTGATACAGGAAAAGAGCAAATCTCCAGTATACGGACAGAATAAGCTTTATTTCCATTTTTTTGTTACTTTTTTTTTTAAACAAACTAAGGAAAAATGAAATGTATCCCCTTGGTTCCAGGCTGGACCCAAAATGAAGTAGAAGCCTCAAGGCCACGTGAGATTTTTTTCCGTACTGCTATTGCTCTCTCCATTAGGGAACCTAGAATCCTGCTGTGCTGGCACCTTTGCCAGCGAAGTGGAAGCTGCAGTGTCACTTCTGCAGTGTGCACAACCTGAAAGGATGCTGGCATCTGCATGGGTTGTGGTGCCCAGCCTGGGAACCGCCACTGTCACACCAGACTGATCAGCCTCTGCACAGAGACTGTCTCTACCCAGCATACTGACATCTTCATGTGGATAACACATGCTGCTCCATTTAATTAGTAAATATAACTCCCCTACAATGCTTTGACTATTTCAAGAAAGAGCCGATCTGCAAAAACTACCCAGTCATTACAGGAGAAGCACATGCTTGTGCAAAAGCATGAAATTATGGTATAAATCCAAGCTGCAACTCTGTGGTCCTGCAATTTAACAAGATACAACACTGGTTTGAAAAAAAGAGGCTTTGCATGCTCATGGTAAAAGAGGTGGGAGCCCTCCTGAGCAGGTAGATTAAAGGTTTTTGTGCTGTCCCTTTCAGCAAACTGCTGCAGTGGAAGAGAGGTGGAGGAGATCTCTTTGGGCCATACTCCTACAACTGGCTGCAGACCAAGTCCTAAATAAATGACTTGCCGAGGTCAGTGAACTCAGGAGAAAGATCAAAATCTAAGGTTACTCATGAGACCAAAGGTCCATTTTATCAGCTGAAAAGGGCCAAGTGCTGGAGCAGCACCCTGACACATTTTATTCTGAGGCACACTGACACAATTTTTTCTATAGCAGTCTGACACACTTTTTTCTCCAAGCCCATTCCCATTTTGGAGTTTGGGAGAAGCAGTGGCATAAAACTATTACTCTGCTTTCACATGGGTATTGCCCTTAAATGGGGCCCTGATGGTTCCTTCACAGCTCCTGGCTGCCAGAGCAGAAGAGAAATATGTATCAAATAGCTCTGAAAATTGAGTTTTCATTCCTTTCTCCCTAGGACTCCCTTCCGTGTTTGGCAAAACACATAGAGAATCTGCTGTTAAAACATCATCTCAAATTAATAGAGGTTTTCCTGATGCCACAGACTTCCCCAGGTATTACCAGCACCAGCAGCATGGCTGTGAACTCAGCTCTGTGTGCCATGACGAGAGATAGGTATTTTCATGTTCAACTCCCGGCATGACAAAGCCAGGAAAATATCATGAAGAGGAGTAAAAATGTTTGCCTGCCTGTTTACACACAGAGAAAGCAGACCACAATCGCACAGGTTATCCAGATATGGCTCCCGGAGGGACCTCTGCAACGTGTGGTACAAGGACATGCTGCTCCCCTCCACTGCAAAGCAGTCCTGGAGTTTGGAAGTCATACCCCACCTCCCATAAAAATTCACAGACCACTCATTATACCTTTCCAGGGAGGCTGGCAGGGGGGTGGCAGCTGACCACCAAGCATATCCCCCAGTCATGGCACAGTTGGAGTCTCAGCAACCGGGGGGAGAGCCTCTGTTTCCATCACATCAAGGGTCTCTCATTGCAGGAAACATAAAAGGGCACGTAGAATATGCCTTGTGTTCTTATCGCTCAGCCCGGCAGCCTATCTAGTGTTTGTACTCTAAAAATCGTCTCGTAATATGATCTGAATAGTCTCATATCAATAAAGCACTCAAGTGTAATCATCCTTACGACAGCTTAGCGCACTTACACAAGGCAATTGCATTGCTCTAAGTTCACCTCTGCAAATTAAACAGAGCAAAGTCAAGGCCAACTGACACAGCACGCTCTTTCGAGGCCAAAAGAAGATCTGAGGCAAAGATCAGGGGTCAGGCTGCAACGAGGCTGCGGCAGCTGAAGCATTCTACCCTCCAGCACTCTGCTTTTGCTTCCCTGCGTATGACCCCGCAAGCTCTGCCAGCAGCAGGGATCACATGAGTGCTTCTTAATCCGTTCCAGTGGAGCCAAGGAGAGGTGTGATGTGTTCTTTGAGGTTACTAGACCGCAGAGGTGACAGCTTCCAGCTGGTCACCACAGGCAGCTGGAAAGTGAAGTGTCATCAGCCGGGGGGGCAGGTAGGTGCAGCAGATGCTGGAGCAAACCACCACACATTCCCTGCCAACATGGGCCATGGAGAGACACAGCAGAAAAAACAGCTGAGTGTGTAATCATAGCAGTAATTATACCTTCCCTCATCCAGGGATTAAGCTTGTTCCAGGTTAATTCCAGAACTTTCCAAAAAACCCTCTGTCATCTCAGACACTCGGGCGGAAGGGTTAGATCACTGCATCTGCTCCTCTCCCTATAGAAACCAACATTTCACATCAGCCTGCCCATAAAGACATTAAGTTGAACATCAGTGTCTTGTCCTCACTTCACCTTCTTGGATATTATCTTGGAACTCTTCTTCTCTGAAGATTAGAAACCACCTAATTGTCATCCTGAATGTATTTACAGCCAGTTACACCCGTTTGTTCTGCAGCAGGTGTTAGGATTTGACACAACCAGCTCTTGTCCCCACTCTTATACATACCTCCCTGCTGTATTTACCAACATCAAGTTCATTCTGTGATAAAACAATGGGAAAATGCAATGGTGCTTATCATAATTAATTTATTTTCCCAGTCTTTTAATTTAAGTACTCATATTAATTTAAAGAAAAGGCATTCCTGTACCTGAACATTGACCCATCTCTAGGTGATGCTGACTCACCTGTGATTTTGGTGGGGACAAACTCTAAGAGCCGGGAGCAGGAGGCAATTACAGCAAAAATAAAGACTGGAAACTTTATGAAGCTTCTGGAAAGACTTCCACTGCCTTCTGTGTGCTCTCAGTGTTCAATGTGAGATGAAGAACAGATTCTGGGTAGTTTAGATGTGACTCCAGAGCAGAGAAGGAGGATATTCAGGGTTGGTATGAAGCACAGAAATAACAGACTTGTCACTGGTAGCCCGGCTATCAGCTACGGAAGCCTGTGACTCAGATGTTCCATATATTCCCCAAGTTTGTGGCATAAAAAAAAATTGAAAAAAAGAAAGAAATAGGACTTCTCAAAGAGATGCCTTTTTGCATGTGCTGCAAGACTGAACTAGTAGAGCAGAGATGTACAAAAACTCCATTAGAGATTATGAAGAGCATTTAAAATTGCTATCTTGAATGTGATTTAAGAAAGAAGAAAGCACTGGAATAAAGTGAAACCAAATGTCTGCATTACTAAAGTTGGAAAGTAGATCCAGAGATGAGCATGCTTGAGTTTGGGGGAGGGCTATCAAAACTGTGAGCCAGAGGTTTGACATCATTAGTGAAAAAAAAAAATGCTGTGAACAAGAGAGAATTCAAGAGAGAAGGAGGCAGCACCATTCAGGTCCCAGCCAGATTTCCCAGGTAGCCCCTGAGAAAGAGACTGACTAAATCCTTGGGGAGAAGGAGTTTGTTTTGTCTGAAGGGTGAAAGATCAGAAGAGAAGTTGCATGCCTGGGAGAGGAAGTGGAAAGTGGTGCTGTCAGCAGAGATAGAAAACCATGGATGTGAAGATATCCTCGGATGAGAGATAAGGGCCATAGGTCTGGTCACAGGAGAGCCCTGTGCCCACAGGAGAACTGAGTGTCTAAACAGCAGCAGAGGATGCACAGAGCAGGTAAAATGCCACCAGTTTTCAGAGGAGAGCCTGGTGTCTGCTCCCCTATTTCTGAAGCACTCAGCTCCTGGGAAAACAGCAGGATCTCTGCTTTCCTCACACAAAGATCCTGTTGCTAAATCTCGAAGAGGAAACTGTTTAACTTGTCGGTTATTCTTTGGCACCTGTGATTGTGTTAGACATTATAAACAGGTCGGACCAGCCAAGCTGGCAGACACCACTGCAGTATCCCCAGGGTCCTTCCCTTTCTGTTTACTTTCCTTTTTTAGCCTTTACACTAATCTCTTCATCTATAACAAATATACAACATTCATGTGAACAATTTTCAAGGGAGAGTGGCATTGGCAGCCCATGGGCTGTCATGACAGACCTGTTGACACAGCCAAGCCACAACATGAGCTTTGGGCAATGCACGGTGCTCCTCCAGCAACAGCAGGGAAGTGGGGGATGGTGTGTGAAATCTGTGTGGGACCTGGTGTCCTTCTCCTTTCAAGACCAGTTGCTATTTATGCGCTCGTGTAAAGTTCAACTTTCCCAAAGTGCTTGTTTATGGATGTGCCCCACACTGCCTGCGTGGGCACAGCCATGGGGCAGGCATGGGGACGGGGTCCTCTGGGGGCTTGGACGGGCTGGTTTGTGGCTGCAGGTATGGGATCCTCCTCAGAGGCAGCTGGGAGACTTGTGCACTCATTAGCACCACTGATGATTGTGGCACCACTGCCCATGTCTCATGTAATGACCCAGCATCACCCTAAGAAGTGGGAGATCTGGTCCAACACCCTCCTTTGCATCTCTCTGCTGCCTGAAGAAAGGCTGCACCCTGAGCCTTTGGCCTGTGCTGGCCCCTTTCTTCCCAGCTCCTATGTCAGAGATAAAGATGTGCACCACAGCAGGACACTGTCCCGGGATTTTAAGTCCATTTTGCAGTCATGATGCTGCTGCTCCTATGCTACAAGGCACAGGATATGAATATATGCAAACCAGTTTACAGCCACTGAAGAAATTCCACCAGCACCGGAGAAAAGACCTAAGGGAGGCAGAACTTTCTGGTGTGGGCATCTGTCATAAGCTGCTTACCAGTTTAGTCCTGGAGAGTGTCCCATTTAAGCCCTGACCTCACAATGGACACCTGTGTAGCTGGTATCGTTGCTGTACCAAAAAGAGATTTAAGCAACTGCAGAGCAGCCACAGTACTCACAAAGGTAGATAAGCACTAGACTGTGCCCCTGCCACATCTCAAATTATGATAATTAATGTTGTGTTGTGTCATGGAAGCGAAGAAATGTAAGCAGCTTAGAAGTAGTAGTGATCAATGAAGTCTTATAATGCCCTTAAGATGCATATATATTCTATATCCAAGTTCACAGATATGTAAACTGAGGTGCAGATATGTAAAATAGCTTGCCTGTGGCCATGCAGAGAGTGCACACTGGGTGCTGACTGGGAGGTGTAACTGGGAGGCACTGGAGTTCTGACTCCCAGTCTCTTGTTCTCAGCATTGGTGACAGACGGCATCGGCTGAGTGAGTGGGATAACCATGGCTGACATCTCCACAGTATCACGATTCACAACTTTTAATTGCTGTTAAACAAATTCAAAATGAAATTACGCGTAGAAAGATGGGAACTACAGAGCCTTAAAAAATGCATCCATGTTCTTCCCCATCAAATCTAATTAGATTTGCCAAAATCAGTGTGCATTGATCTGTGATTCAAACAATATGCTGATAACAAATTTTCATGATAGACATGGTTATAAAGCTACTTGACTAGACTATGAATTAGCCCCTTCAGCAGAAGCTCTCAGCACATTTTCTCAGCACGGTCTTCCACAGACAGCTTTTAATCCCCAAATCAACAGGCAATCCCATTGTTTAAGGTTCGCCAGGCTCTCTGCTGAGCACCCAGCAGAGAAGCAAGGCAGGCAGCATATTCATGTTGACTATCAATCTTCATTAAAATCAACACACCATCTTTAACCACCCATGTAAGCAAACTGTAATATGTGCTGGGAAAAGACCTTTCCACTACTAGGCAGAGCAGCTTATTTTGCTGTTGTGCTGGGCAGCTTCACCTTGGCCATGATGGGTAGGGCAAGGATGGGTTGTACGGAAAGCACCATGTAAATAGACCATCACCCCAGAAAACCAGCACCACACAGGGTCTGTGTGCTGATACTTGCCTTCCTGCCAGTGTCCGGTCTCTGCCCTCAGGATCTTTCTTTTTTTGTTAGCTTACGGCAGGGAAGCAACACTGATTTGTTTGGATAGTTTGTCTTTCATCCAAATTATGCCAACTGGTAGAAATGAGTGGAAATGAGAAAATGAGGGCAGAGCAGGTAAGTTTTAAATAAGTCAAAGTAAATACTTGACATGCCAGGAGAGACCAAAGGACAGGATTTTCCATTTGTGCTCAGTTTTCAGCTGAGCTTTGCAACCACTGACATCTGAGAGCTGAAAATGTGCCTTGCCTGAGAGCCAGAGTGCATCAGAGTTTAAAGTTACTCAGAAAAAAATGGCAGAGGGCAGGCAGTGCACTTGTATCTGTTTGTACCCCAGATTTATCCTTTCTCTGCTGTCTTTTCATCCAGAAATTGTTACTACTCCAGAAGAAGAAAAGCACAGCACTTTTTTTGCCTGACCTTTAAAAGTAATGAGCAATCCCAGCCATGGGATCTGCTCAGCATCTCTGAAAATTTATATACTCTGTGTTAAATCTTGTGTAACATCAAGACACACCATGGAAAAAAGCTGTCATGACCAGGATGTTGATCACTGACCACTGCAAAAGATTGCTCAGGGAGGTTATGTGGAGTCCCCATCCCTGAAGATATTCAGAAGCCGTGATCACAGATAAAAGGTCATGGTCCTGGGCTGTCTGCACCAGATGACCCTGCTTGAGCAGAGGGGTGGACCAGGATTTACACATTTTTAAAAATAATGAGTTATAGCCACGTAGTATGGGCATAGGTGTGCTAATATAAATTATTTTAACTTAGAAAGAGATTACACCAGAATAAGGATTTTTGTCCCAGCGTTATGGGATGGATTTGGGGCCGGTAGGGATCTTGGTGCAAGTCATGCCTGTCTGCATCCTGACCCCCAGCTTTCTCTCGCTCTGACCCGGCTGCAATGCCTGTCCTCTTTGCTGGGTCCCTGCTTCACACCAGCTGAGCCACAGTCATGCCAAGGCCAAGCAGAAGAGGGGACAGCTTATCTGTTGAGTCATAGAAACATGGAATAGTTTGGACCCATCCATTTAACTGTACAAATGGCATGGCATTTTTGTGCCAAGAAAAAAAAAGGCAACAGCTGAGCTCTTTTCATAAACCTAGGTAGATGGAACAACAAAACAGTATGGATTATATAAGTTCTAACCTATAGTGCCTGCTGCACGCTCCAGGTTACTGTGTTTGCCCACCCACACCAGTACTGTCCACCCAAGGGAGTTACCAGAAGAAACCCCCCAGCAGAGATGACACAGGTCCTGAAACTTGTTAAACTTGAATGGGCTGTAAAACTTTATGAAATCCTGTCTGCCCTTCAGTTTTAAATTGGATTTGGTTGAACTGGTTTTGAAACTGGCTGGAGAGCCAAGATGGGCCAGCAGGATCAGCTGGAGAGGCAGACGGTAGAAGTTCAGCCCTGCATGCTGACGTTGATCAGAGCAGTGCCCCCTCTACCAGGGAGGGTGGAGTGCTCTGCCTGATAAAAGGCTGAGCTCAGCAGACATTAAAGGAGGGTTGTTAGTAAAGATCAAAAGGTAGGAATGGGAGATAGAGCTGCCCCATTTGCAAAGTTACCAAAGCCTGCCAGTGAGAATGAAGATATAGATGCTGTGATGCTGAATGAATGGGGCAATCTAGATAATGATATCAGAATTAAATTAATTAAAAGAAGATTAAAGAAAGATTGCAAAACTAAGGTTGTAATCGTGTTCCTGCTGGAGTCAATAAGCGTTTCATGGTTTGTGTGATGCTTCATGAAGAGCCCAAGATGTTCCTCCCAATGCATACCGAGACAAAGGAAGGTATCAGCTGAAAGCTGATTTACACAGAGCCAGCTGTATTAGGGAATAAATAATTTGCAGTGGCCTCATAGTCACAAAATTGAAACCATGCATGGCTGGAGCATCCAGGAGGATGAATACAATTCATATCAACGTCATCACTGATCTGCAAACTATGGGGCATTCCTGAGTATTTTAGCGCAGCTGTGGTAGGAAACCGAATTTCTCATAACTTGTGGCAAGATGAAGTTTCTCATTCAAAGTATTTTAAACAGATTTGAACAGGAAAAGTATGCTCACAGCGGGTCAGTACTTGGTGTTGTGTGGACACACTGTGTCTTGCCAGGGGCTGGCACTCTCTGGTGGGATTTACTGTTCCTGCAAACAAGGTCCCCAAGGGCCACCAGCAGGGACACTTACACAGGAACCTCATGGAGACATCAGCCGAGCTTAAAATCTTCTGGAAAGCAGCATTTCAAATACAAGTGTGTGACATACATGGGAAGTTGGTTACCAATTTCAAGAAAAAGGAGCTTGAAATGGAGTTGGAGGATGGGGGAACCTCGACAACCAGGTCACACAGTGCATCTGCATAGACCTCTGCGGCAGCCACCTCGCTGTCCAGATATTTTGCTCCAGCTGCTAATATTAATATCTCATGATTACTTTGGCCCCTGGAGCTCCCTTAATGCTTTTGCAGTGTGTGTTCGCTGTTTTGGCTGTCTCACTCAGGTCTCAGTTTTAGGGCAGCTCGCTGAAATGAATGGGGAAGGGGTGGATTCATTTTAATCAAGTACCAAAAAATAAATTTCAAATAAAAGTACACACGAGGATGCATACTTTTGTCCTTGTAGACATGGGAAAATGCTGTATTGTTCCATAAGGGCAAGAGGCTTATGTTTTTTCTTTCACAAATGCAAAAGAAGGAAAGTGTTTTTCAGCAGGAATCCAATTTTACAGGGAGGGAATAATATGTTACATAGTCGAATCATTTTGATGTCAATTTTATTTTGCAATCACTTCATAAGATATTCATATAGCCTTTTACATTCCCTTAAAGTGTTCTAGTCTAGGCACAATACAGTATTATCTTACTCTTTACCATAATGATGAACGATAATGAGAACACATAATAAGATTTTATGTGTGCCCAAAGAAAAACCTGCTTTAGCCCAGATGAGAGGAATTTTGCAGATCAAATTATTATTATAAAACAGCACAATTTATCAGAATAATACAGCTTTTCTTCTCTCAATCCATTGTGAATCTCAGTGTCTGCAGCCAATACACAGTGAACTGTTAGAGGCTGATGGAATTTTTTTTTGTAAAATGTCTATGAAAAATACTTAGTTGATAAAAGGAATTAAAAAAAAAAACAACAAAAAACCCCCACCAAACCAAAACTCCCTTTTCTCCACCTGTCCATCACACTTACACACTATAAACACTCTAATATTTAAAAGGTCTGTTGCAGCTCTTCTACAGTGATGCTGTTTACTGTCGAAAAGCCACCCCAGTCCAGTCACATCTTTGTTCAAGTTCCTCAGAAACTAATAGATCCCATTTGGTTGCCCTGAATTTTTTATGTTCATGGAACGTGGTTTGTAGCATAATGCTCACTCTATATTTTGTTGTGTCCTTTAATATAGATTCAGTTTATTCATCTATTCATGATGTCAAAGTGTAACCTAAAAGTAAATTAGTAAAGTGTAGAATAGTGGGACAACCCTGATAGAAACTGGGGGTGGAAAACTCATCTTTGCTGTCTCATCTAGCATCCTCACCATATTTTCTATATTTTTACTTGGTTTTAGATACTTAAACATCAGCTTCTCTGAAGAACTCTTGTTGGAAAGCCTTGTCCTGGTAGCAGTGGTTGCAGAGCAGGTTTTTATTCCTGGAACACGTGTGAATAAATCAAAATTATTTAAGCAGCGATTGTAGTGCAGTCAAACAAGAATATAAATAGTTCTAGGAAACAGCATTGGCAGTTTATCACACTGGATGAACCTAAATGAACTGCATAAAATAAGACTGAATAAATTTGGAACCTGAGTAATGTGGGGTAGGACCCCACCTGATATTGCAGACCCCACTTTTACTTGGGGGAGGGAGAGTGGGGATGTTTCCATGCTGTAGGGAAGCACATGAACATTTAGCTCAGATCTGCTGTATCTACACAGTTGCAGCACTGATCCCTCTTCCCTTAATTCATCCACAGCACAGCACGGCCTTGGTCCCAAGCCAAAAAAGGCTTTGTCAGACACTCAGCCGGGCACTAGATCACAGGAACTACCTGCACCGAGAGGCTTTGTTTGGTTCTGCTGTCGTCACGGAGCAGATTAATGGGAGAAAAAGGAGTGGAAAGAAGCTCTCGCTGTGGCAGCTGCACCCCTGTGAGCAGCCCCTTGTACACGTGTGGCGCCTGGAAGAAAAATGTGCTGGGAAATGGGAGTGCTGCTGTACAGCTGCAGCCCCAGTGATCCAGGGGGATGTCCCGAGTGATCCAAAGGGACGTGGCTGTGGGAGCAGGGCTATGTGTTTGATCACGCACACTCTGACTTTAGCCTGCAGAACTTTTGGGTGTTTGCCCTCCTAGTAGCTGTATTAAAAGTGCAATTCCTATATTTTTTCCCTTCTTTCTTCATGGATAAATTAGCATGAAGGAAGCTGATGGAGCTAATTAGTTCCAAGTGATGTTAATTTCTCTGCTTGGAACTCTTTGTGACCCAGTCAGGTTGCTTAATTTTGCAGTTTATATTTTCAAATCTCTTCATTTATTGCACCTAATCCTTTATTTCTACTTTTTTTTCTTTCTGATCCTATATGGAAAACACAATTCCATGTAATTGGAACATAGAAGCTTGCAATGGAAATTACACATGGTGGTAAGAAAGATTTTGCCTTGAATGGAAATGTATTCAACAGAACAGTAGCCATGGCAAGATCTGTAGACAGACATACATGAAGGGTGAATCTAGCAAAGAAATATAATCACCATAACACATAATGTCAGGAACTAGATGCTTTCTCCCAGACTTGTCTAGAAAAAAGAATAGCTCCACAATTCCTGTATCAAGCTGGAAACTGGAAGCAGTTCTCGTGGGAATAAGATATTTCAGTCAGCCTGAGTTGTGGGGGTCCACTCTCAGACAGTGATTTCTCCTTTGTGTCTCATGGTTTCAAGCACAACCATGCAGAAGTGCCTTGTAGCTTGGGCTCCCATGCACTGGTGGCAATTGAAGCAAAGTTTGCTCAGTAACTACAAATATTGAATAGCTTTGGCAAGTGGCCAATAAAGCTTTTTCATATGCATTAATATTGAGCACCAAAGGTCATACTCATCATTATCAGAAAAAAATTAATTTATCTCCTTTGCTAGGAAGGTGGAGTCTGGACAGACTTAGAGACAAGCTGCTTGGGCTCTGTAGAGATGTGAAAAAATATCTGTATTATAGTCACAAACCAATTGAGGGTGATATTGTCACTGCCCGGCCAGGGTCTCACAAAAATCCGTTCCCTCCTGGAAGCACGGTAACTACATCTCTTTCACGACCCTGCTGAACATCTGCAAGAAGGGCTGGAAGGAGGATCTGGGGAACTACACGCCCTTTGTCTGACCTTAGTGCCAGAGAAGACTGTGGGGCAGATCATCTTGAGTGACAATCACGTGACACGTACAGGACAACCAGGGGATCAGGCCCAGCCAGCAAGGATTTATGAAAGGCAGGTCCTGCTTGACCAACCTGATCTCCTTCTGTGACAAGGTGACCCACTTAGTGCACGCAGGAAAGGCTGTGATGTCTCCCTAGACATTAGTAAAGCCTTTGACAATGCATCTTTCACAGCATTCTCCTGGAAAAACTGGGTGTTTATGGCCTGGATATGTGCACTCTTCACTGGGGAAAAAATCTGGCTGGGTAAGAATGGTGGTGAGTGGAGTTAAATCCAGGTACAAGCGGTGTTCCCCAGGGCCCAGTGCTGGGGCCAGTATTTTCTGCCCAGTGGAATAGGACGTGGGGGTGTTTGTTGACAGACAGCTGAGTTAGCATCCCTGGTGGGATTTCAAAGACATGTAGGTGTGGCACTTGGGGATATGGATTAGTGGTGGACTTGGCAGTGCTAGGTTAGTGGTTGGACTCAATGATCTTAGAGTCTTTTCCAACCTAAACAATTCTATGGTTCTATGAAGGGATTTACTCACCTGGTTGAGTCCACTGCTATAAGCAAGATGCTCCAAATTCTTGCACCTTCCCTTCGCTCAAGATCTACGTAGAAGATGACTGGTTAAATTAGGAAAAAAATCCCCTTTGACTTTCTAGCTGCTACTCTGAATCTTGGATAACATTTTTTTTACTGCTTGTCCCCACTGACATTACAGCTATTCCTGAGATGAGTAAATGACACAAAGGTAGGTAAAACCTGCTGAACATCAAATGTTTTGTACTGGAAATGAGATCTGGCTTCTGCAGCTTGTCTATCTCATTTCTTGATTTCACTTTTTTTTCTAGGCAAGTTTAGGCCTCATATGCATGAAAACGGCAAGGGGAAACCAGGGCTTAGCTCTCAGTCAGAAGAGCCTTTTTTCAGAAGCTCCCATAAATGTCCTTTTAAAATGAAAGGATAGCAAACCTGTAACCTGGGAAGTAAATCCTGAGTCTCTTCCCAAGCTGTCTGCTTGTGTTAGGATCACCTGTAGTTCAGTTTTATTTTTCTGTTAATTCCTTGGCAGATGATTCTAACACAAATTGATAAAATAAAAAAAAAATCCAACATATTAGAAGATGTTTCATCTCTGAAGATGAAACAACCACCTCCACCTTCTGTTTTGAATAAATTCAGATTTCAACTGCAGTGGCCTGGCTTATTTCCAGTTTATGGTTATTCTATTCCATTTACCTGAAATTCTCCTTTTCATGCAACTCTGATGAAATGTTTGTCATCTCTCAACTGCCTGCAAGGGTTGCAAAGTGCTACATGAGCAAGAGTGCTTACGTAGGGACAAGTAAAGTGATTTCTTTATAGGTAGTGATAAAATTTTCAAGAGCATCCTCCACTGGCACAAATCTGTTTCCCTGGAAGAAACATGGAATTTCTACAGATTCCAAGGGGAGCTGAATTAAGCAGACATGGGTTCTTTCATACATCCCAGGTCGCCCCTAGCATATTCTGTATTGAAACATTGAAGCCATTTACATGGTAACTTGGCTGGAAAGACAGAACTTAAACACAAGAAAAAAATTAAGCTGGAATCCTTAAAGTTGGTATTTAATTAAATTAATTCAGTGAGGGTATATGATAAAGGAAATTTTATTTTCACCATGATTTGTTTCTAGTTTCCTTTGATGCTACATTTTGTCTAAGTTCTTCTGGAAGAGAAGTAGCTTGAAGTGTCTTGTGAAAGTGAAGGAGCAGAGAGGTGAAGTTAAAAATGCTCCTTGTACTTCAAGTGGAGCTTCGGTACAGCTGTTTGGCAAGCACTGTAAATACCACATTTCATTTCAAGGCTCAGGTGCTGCTTTTGTAAGCTTATCTCCTCTACTGCTCCAAAACAGCAGCAGAACCCAACATCTTCCTACCCAGATACAATGCACTGCCAACTGAATCCAGCCCAGAAACTCCTGTGAGATGCTTTTGTCTTCCAATCGTGCTAATCTCTCGAGAGGAGTCGGAAAGTGGAAGCCACATTCCTCTTTATTCCAGCAGCAATTTAATGACCAGAAGAGGGTTCTTAACCCTGTACCCACAGGCTGCTTTAATTTTTTTTTATTGCATTATTTAGGTACTTTGCAATCGTACAACAAAGAATTGTCGTAAATATGAAGGGTCATCCCATAAAATCATACTTTTTTAGAGTGGCAATTTGGGATCGTGTTCATGATTTGATGTCTTCTTGTAGGAAAGTGGCAAGGGGAAGGTGATACTCAACTAAAAGATGAGAGTAAGAAATTAAGTAACTGCAAGTATCCTATTCATCAAAAGACTAAGGACCTTCTGCAGATAGAAGAATAAACCCAAAAACCATTCTCCAAATTATTTAAGAAGCTGACAAATAAGAAGAGGTTCATTAATCATTGTGGTCTAGCCTCATGTAACAGGAAGAAGCAAGGGGGTTTTGCTAACACATGAAACTGGGACTCAAAGGTGAGAGGTATTTTTCAGTTTTTGTGGACGGATCTACACCTCCTGGTTTATTTTGGAGGATGGGGTTGCAGTTATAAATTCTTGAAAAACATCTTGCTTATGTTCTGAAGCAATATCTAAAATAGGGAGCACACCAAAAGGCAAATGATATTAATGTATTTTTAAAATTAGATATCCTAACAAAAGGCAGAACTTTTATGTTATTCATAGCTGCAAGTTGTCCTGATTTACAGTTGAGATACAATTAACAGTTTCATTTCACATAATTCTTTTTCCTCATAAGTGAATATCTGAATCACACACTGGAGAAAAGCAACTGCAAACCACTTCTATAAACCCAATTACAGAGGGTGATGCAAAAAAAAATTAAGAGAAAAGTCATCCGTTGTCCTGTTTTTCTACTAGAATGGGTTTTTTCCCCCAAGAAACCTTCAAACACCTAAAGCCCTCCATCAAATAGGATTTGCACATTTACCTTCTTTCCAAACTCCCATGCAAGATTGTTGGGACAGCTACCCAGGGCTCTGGAGAGCAGAGACCTTTGGCATCTACCCTGTCTATAAAGTGCTACCTGCCCCTATTCCATTAATATCCACACCCAATCATTCTTCCCACTCTGAACTCAAAAGCAATAGAAAACGTGAACCCTCATTCCCAGTTCAGTCACTGGCACTGGTGCTATCTGGCAGCATTGCTCTTCTAATGGTTAGAAGCCAAGCAAATATGTATTTAACGGGAATCACAAAAGTGTAAAAAGTGCAAGGCTCAAGTTTTTGAAAAACACATTCTTCCTCCACATCAAAGCGTTCATTGATTTGTTGCTGAAATCATGACCAAAGTGGTGCTAAGTGGGTGAAAAGGGGAGAAAAGATCAAATCTAATCTTAGGAGCTGTGTCAAGCAAGTACCTTATGGCCCATCCAAAGCTGATCATGAGACAAGTCCTGAATGTAAATATTATTTAATGTCTGGCAAACGTTAGGAATCTGTCTGAGCATATTCTTCAACTAAGAAATAGCTCTCCTTTTCCTTTGCTCCCTTTTCTGTGTCCTTGACTTTGTCTCCCTTGAAATTCCAAGTAACTATTCACATTAATAAAGTGTTAAGGTGTTTGACCAAGAAGATTGGCTCTGCTGATTTCAGCACTTAAAAAGGGAAACCGCTCTGTTGTTTTAACCACTTCAACACTCACCATCTCAGTTTATTTTCTTATCCTCTTTAACTTCTGTTAAATCAAACAGGAAGCAATTAAGGTGAGCCTACTACAAAGCAGCCCTCAAAGTATGTGGCTATGCCCCTAGTGCAGAATGAAGGTCATGCTCTGAAATTGTAATTATATGCATGTGGAAGGAATGCAGAGCCTATATACTGGGGTGACCAGTGAGAAAATGCACCACTCCAGCTTTACTTTCAGCAAGCAGATTACCATGACCAACACAGACATTGCTACCACCACCTGCGTGCAGGACCTGGTGGAAAGGCAAGTTGAACTGACAAAGCACATTTGACCAACAATTTTATCCACTTGAATTAAGAGACAGAGTGAGAGCAAGAAACAAGCCCTTACTAAGCTGCAAAACCATCACCATTTCCCCTCATCTAACTCCCCTTTGCCTTCAGTCAGGTCACTGCCACGATGACAGAAAAAGGAATGTCATGGAAATAGACATCTAATGACAACGGGGGGAGACAAAGTGAAGTCTTTACACAGGATTTAGCTAATTATATTTTGGGCAAATATTTATTTATCTAAAAACAAAATAAAAATCATTTTTAAAAGGAAAAAAGTACTTAAATAAAAAACAAAATTGTGAAATGTTATGGCACAGAAGTTCAAGACAAGTATAAATCCAGTTGCCACAACTGTTGCGTATTAATGTTGCACATTTTTCTATAAAGGCTTTATTAAAGGTATTTACATGGCAATATGATGTGTAAATATATACAGCAAACTGGGGACAACTTTTTTCTTTTGGATTCTCGTATGAAAAAATGCCTTAAATACAAAATTTTAAAAGAAAAAAAATTGAAGAGTTCATCCCCAAGCATGAAGAACGTCCCATCATCCCTTATGTCCAAAGTATCAATTATGAGGCAGTTTTGAGGTTCTGGCCAAACCCTTGGGAGATTCAGCCAAGGTTGTGTAGTCTCAAGTTAAATCGCACAGCATGCAGTTGCAATAGTTCCATACTCAATGGACTGTGTAGTTCATGAGAGATATTAGAATCATTAATATTTTATAACAGTTTCTGTCTAGTTTGCATTATTCTAAGTGATGCTCAAGAGTTCCTATGCACAACAGTTCCTTAGCTGCTCGAGTTTGTGTTTCAACTGTTCTCTCCTCCGCCTCAACTGCTCTTTCTCTGCAATCAGTCTGTGTTCATCCGACTGGATGGAAAGAACGTACTCTGTTGCTTTTTTCAGGATGACAACCTTGGGAGCCTTTTCATTGTTGGCCACCTCAGGTATCTCATCACGCAAGGCAAAGAAACTCAACTTCAGCTCATTTCTCCTCTGGCGCTCCAAGACATTGTGCGTTCGCCTCTTGTCGTTCTCTTCTGAATCTGATGTGCGGGGACTGGAGCATTTTCGGTTGTTGCTGATCTGTTTGAGAACTCTCCCACTGTCCAACCTTAGCCTTTTTGCAGCTGGGTATTCAACCTTGGTGGAGGGAGGAGCGGCATAATTGTGCTGATGGATGTTGACATGACACCGTTTGAGAACCAGTGGGCTGTGGTGGGGCTTACTGTGCTCTTCTGACGTGTCTGTGCTAGACTCTGTGCTGGATTCGTATTCATTCACTTCAGCTAATGTAACAACATCGATTTCCTCATCCTCCTCTTGTTCTTCTTCTGCCATAAAAAAAAAAAAATTAAAAATTCATAACTTGTATGTAGAGACTCTCAAGACTACAGTAGGTATAAGGGAAGGCTACACTGAGTTGCACAATGAGGAACCCAATGACAAACCCTTCTTAAATCCATTTCATGATGCTGGACACTGCTTTCCCCAAGAGCCTTTCCTTTAAGGAAGCAATGGTTCAAGTGCAATAGGACACATGGACTGCAGTCCAAACCCTGGCTCCCTGATTTCAAAAAGTTGTAATGATCTTGCGTAATGTCGAGTGCATGAAAGATAGTAGGAAAGTTTAACCTCGGTTGTCAGCAGTACGGTGCAATAAAGCTCCCAGACTCAAGCTGCCCTTAATTATGGATTTAGAAGGCTTTGGCCACGCCTTAAAAGAAAGCTTACTTAACACACATGGGTATTCAGAGACATTTTCTGAATCTCTCTTGATCTGTTAATTTGTGGAAAGTAGGAGGGAGTTAAAAAAAAAAAAAAAATTAAAAAAAAAGGAAAAAGGGAAGGCTGTAGTGCTTTGGGTAGAAACTCACTTTCAAACCAGATTTACGAGGGAGCGGAACCCGCTGTCACATACCTAAGGAAGTATTTCTAAAACTTTCCCAGCCCCATTCACTCCCCTGCAGTCACTTTCACTAGCACCTCCCTGACTGCACATTCTCCCCGCGGCTCTCGAGTTGGAGTTAACTCCTTCCCGGCCCACGGGTGACACCGGGAGCCAGCCTTATCGCGACCCCCTTATGAAAGTTTAGCCCTCCTACACTTTCTTAACATTTCCCCCCCCCCCCCTTTCATCTCCTTTTTCGCCCGCCGGAAAAACTGGGCGGGGTTTCCAGGNTCGCCCGGAGGAAAATCTGGGCTGGTTTTCCAGGAAATAAACTGGCTGGGACTCTCCGTGCCTCGCAAACGTGGCATTTAGGAAAAAATCTCACACGGGGAGGGGGACAAAAGGGGGGTGAGGAGGGAGGCGGGGGCGCGCTGCCTTCCAGCCGCGCCCCGGGAAGCCCTGGCGCCGCGCGGGTTCCCACGCCCTCCCGGAGCACGCGTGGGTCCCACTCACCCGAGTCGCTGCTGGTCGTGGGCGGCGTGTCGTCGCCCAGCAGGGACGCGGGGCTGGCGCCAGGCGGGGCGG
>VZRV01007978.1:0-191129 GCA_013398115.1 Falcunculus frontatus
TCAACTATTTATCCTAATTACCTCTATGTTCTGCCCACACAGCAACTGCTTGTATCTTTTCAAAGTTTTTTTTAATTATTCCGACCTGTGTGTTTCTGCCTGTCTTTGTGGTTTTTTATTGTATAAAAATTGCCAATTTTAGGAACAGGTTCTTCATCTATCTGAAAGTAAAAATTGACAGGATTGTGCCATGGCTCTTGTTGGCGTCAGAGATTTTCTCCTTGGTTTTTGCAATCCTTGCGTATGATATTTCTGATAAAGCTCAATGTATGAATTCCACTGGTCCAGGAAATTTATGGAAAATGAATATCAAGATAGATGAACAGGTTTTCCCTCTTTATTTTGTCACTGGCCTGGGATTTGTCACTTCATTCACAGCAGTCGTCTCTTCTGCCCTTCTCCTTCTCTTTTCTCTCTGGAGACATAAACGCAAGATGCAGACAAACTCCATGAACAGCCTCAGCACCGAAGCCCACATCAGAGCCATGAAATCTATTCTTTCCTTCTTAGTCATTTACAGCATCAATTTCATGTTTTTTATCGTTACAATGATGAATTCAAGAAAGAGGGGCAATCCCAAGATGTTTCTTATTTATGTGTTTCTGTTCGCTTTTCCGGGTCTTCATTCCATTATTCTGATTCTCAGCAATCCTAAGCTGGAAAAGACACTGTTAAGGATTCTGCCATGTGTGAAGTGCGAGGTTTGCATGAAGTAGGAACTGGAGTAAAAGCTGGAGCTCTTGCAAAATGTTTAATTTTAGTATAGAAAACAAACAATGTAATCTCTTATACAACTGTCCAGCCGTTGTAGATGATAAAGGTGTTCACTCTTCACTAAGTTAAAAAACTTCACTCAAATTCTTGGAAATATATTATTGTGATTTAAATAAATTATTGTTATTGTTGTTTAGTTTAGATGATTCTTTGAGCTGCTTTATTGTCAGTGACAGATTCACTGAGATTTGGTACATGGGCTGACTGCAAAAGAGCAATAACCATACTCCTTAGGTTATATCCATCAATAGGCAAACCTGCCTGAAACATTTTGGTATTCACTGACAGAAATGACTGCATGAAACAACTACAGGTTTATCTCTGTTTTGGTTTACCTTTCTTTCTGCTGTGGCCCTGTGCTGTGTGATATATTATGGGCTGTATCACTGTCTGGCAGTGGTTGATAGCTCTGTGTGAACACGCTGACCCCATCACTCACCAGAGGTGGTCACTGATGCACAAACAGCGAGGCAGGAACGGCCCCGGGGTGCTCAGGGGGTGCAGAGCCCCCTTCCCACGCCAGCCCTGCGTGTCCTCTCTGCCCCACTGCCTGCAAGGACAGGATTCCCTGCTCTGTGTGACTGCTCTCCTGGCCTGCTTTGACTTGGTGGTGAAATTGGCTTTTCCTAGTGGACTCTGCCTCAGCCTGTGAAGAGGACCATGGTGAGGCAGCTGTGCCCTGCAGCCCATGGAGTTCTATGGTGGAAAGGAGATCCACCTGCAGCCCCAGGAAAACCACACAGCACAGTAGCTGGGGTGGGTGTATCCTAAAGGATTGCAGCCCATAGAGAGGCCACACTGGAATCAGCTCATCCTGAAGGACTGCAGCCCTTGGGAGGGACTCACGCTGGAGTAGGGGAAGAGTGTGAGGAAGGAGTGGAGGAGACAGCTCATTATGAACTGACTGCAACCCCCATGCACTGATGTAGGAGAAAGAGGTAGAGAACCTGGGAATGAGGAGTGAAGTTGATCCTAGGAAGAATTAGAGGGTGGAGGCAAGAGGTGTTAGTTTTGTCTTTGTTCTTCATCTTCCTACTGTGTTTTCAATAGGAAAATAAATTCATTTTCTCCTTGTCAAGTCTGTTTTGTCCATTTGTGTATCTGGTGAGTGATCTCCCTGCCTTTATCTCAACCCATGAGCTTTTCCACCCCTATTTTCCACCCCTTCCCTGCCTATGGGTGAGAGTGAAGGAGCAGCTGGGTGGGGGTCTGGCTGCTGCCCCACGTCAGCCCTCCACAGCAGGCCATCTCTAAATAAAATATTTCCAGCATGAACAGAGCAGAACCTGAATTGGTCACTTCTGTCTCCAGCTCAGGTCCACAGGCAGATCTTAAAACATCTCTTCTGAACACATCTCCCCAGTGAAAGGCCTTGAAAGGACAGGTACGACTACATCTTCCTTCCTTCCCTGATGTGCCATAGCTTTCCTGACTCCATCCCTACATATCCAAACCGTATCCCTGGATGCTCCTGAGGTCATGTGTCCCCGCTCCCACTGGCTGTGAATTTCCTTCTTATCTTCAGTTTGAAGACCAGATGCTTTCTCAGCTTTGCAGCTCCCAGACTCTTGGACAAAAGAGGACAGTGACTCCCTGACTGTGCTTTCCTGCGTGCACTCTGCGCTCTCCTTAAGCACCGCACGTGGCCAAGGGCAAGAAGGGCATTAATGAAGCAAAACTCAAAGGCAAATGAAACACAAGCAGTCCAGAGAGATGGACAAAACCAGGCCATGGCTAATGTAAGTATTATAGGGACTCCATAAACAAAGCCCTATTTCCCAGGGTGTCAGTTAGGATAGAGGCAATGGCAAATTTCTTTCCATGGGGAGTTTTTCTCAGAGCATTCCTATCCAGCTGTTAATGACTGGAATATTGTGTGCAGTTTTGGTCACCACAACATAATAAAGATTTTAAACTGTTAGAGAGCATCTAAAGGAGGACAACAAAGAAGGTGAAGGGCCTTGAGGAGAAGCCGTATGACAACTGTCTGAGGTCACCTGGTCTGTTCAGCCTGGAGAAGAGGAGACTGAGTGGAGACCTCATTGCAGTTACAACTTCCTCATGAATGGAAGAGAAAGGAAAGACATTGATCTTTTCTCTGTGGTGACCAGTGACAGGACCTGAGGGCATGGTCTGAAGTTGTGTCAGGGGAAGTTTAGGTTGGATATCAGAAAAATGTTCTTCACCCAGAGGGAGGTTGGGCACTGGAACAGGCTCCCCAGGGGGTCACAGCACCAGCCTGACAGAGCTCAAGGAATGTTTGGACAATACTCTTCAGCACATGGTGGGGTTCTTGGGAATGGTGATGTGCAGGACCAGGAGTTGAACTTGATGATCCTTGTGAGTCCCTTCCAACTCAGCTGATTCTGAGATTCTGTGAACATGCTTGTGCATTGGAGCTGAAATACAGATGAAATGGATTTGGACAGAATTTGGGCAATTAATAGCCTAACTAGCTAACTAACAAAAGTTAATCATCTGGGGTTCCCCATGTCATAAAAGGAAAAAGCTGAAATACAGGTGTAATGGATTTTTGGACAGAATTCAGGCAACTCATAGCCTAACTAGCTGGCTAGGGCTTATCATCTGGGATTCACCAGGTCATAAAAGGAGAAAGAAACAGATTCTGGAGAGGGAGGAGGTTCAACCTGAATCAACCTCTGATGGCAGTAATTTAGTATCTGTGTGATGTGATTCACATCCCAATACAGCTGTGTGTCCATCCAGATGGAGAAACATTGGGATCTGGTGCCATTGGAGATGCACAAGGGCATCCAAAATATGCACATGGGCTGCAAGATACAAAGACTTGGAGAATCCCGCCCCTTCTCACGGTGCCAGAGGGGATGGATTTGAACTAAAATCAGACTCCTGTGTTTCAAGCACCTGATCCATATCTTCATGCTTTGAAAACCTAGCATTGGAGACTGATTTTATAGCATTATTTTTTAAGGTGCAAAATTCCCCGCAGAGAGTTGAGCCCAAGCCACAACCATGGTATTGTCTTGCTGGTGTAACGTTTTCGTTTAATGTTCCTGTACAAACACAGGCTCAGCACAGACAGTTCAGATCTGTTTTAACAGAAATAACTTCCATTCTTTCCACAGACATATGAAGAGAAGAAGAAAGAAAGTAGAAAACCAATAAAAAAGAAAAAGACCAGCCAACCCTACACAGTGTTTTCTATTCAGACAGCAAAATCAGAGAAAACTCACACCTAAGCATAAAGCAGACAACAGGTAATATCAGGAAATCAAGAATTCTCTCAAGGCAATGCTCTGCCTTTCATCAGTATCAAAAACATCAGAAGAAATATTTTTGAATGGGTGCAACCAAAACAATTCAGTCATTGTGGGTGACCAAGGGACACAAAAACCCAGATCCTGAAGCCTGACACTGATCAAACATGGATCAGTTACAAAATCACACCACTCTCCACTGCTCAAAAACATCTCCGCTGTTTGTGTCACCCAACACAGCCCCCCTGAACCAACATTCAAATAGCCAGCAGTGACACCGGCCCCGTGTAAGGGGATACCCAGCACATTTACATCCCTGCACCTGCCCTGCTCCCCAGAGCACAGGCACCAAAATCCCCCCACCACCTCCAGCAGCAGCAGCTCTATAAAGCTCCTCTTGCCATCCCTGACACTCCACCAACAGCAGCCACTGCCCTGCCTCAGGCACTGCTGCCACAGCCCCCTTGGCCAGCACAGCTCTGCTCCCCAGCTCGCAGCATGGAAGCTTGTCACTCTCCACAGCAACCCAATGTCACTTCACTTGGTGCCACAACTGTGGCCATCGTCACCCTGGAGGCGTTTGCTGGCATGTGGATAAACGCTTTCATTGTTTGTGTGCTTTGCATTGCCTGGGTCAAAAAGAAAGCCTTGAACTCTAATGAGAAGATCTTGCTGCTGCTGGGATGTTCCAGGTTTTGCTATTTGTGCTTCTCATGGATATATTCCTTTCTGTCAATAATTTACCCCAATCGTCTTTATGTTCATCACACACTTCAACTACTTCAAGGTGCTTATAGCTTTTTTAATTGTTCCAACTTTTGGGTTTCTGCCTGTCTTTGTGCCTTTTATTGTATAAAAATTGCCAATTTCAGGAACAGGTTCTTCATCTACCTGAAAGTAAAAATTGACAGGATTGTGCCATGGCTCTTGTTGGGGACAGAGATTTTCTCCCTGGTTTTTGGAGTTCTTGTCTACAACGTCATTGATAAAGCTGCTTTTACAAACCTCAATTTCACCTGCCAAAGAAGATTTTGGAAAGCTACTATCAGAGCAGAGGAATATTTATACCCTATTCATTTTCTCACTGGCTTTATATATACCACTTCATTCACAGCAGTCATCTTTTCTGCTGTTTTCCTTCTCTTTTCTCTCTGGAGACACAAACACAAGATGCAGACAAACTCTATGAACAGCCTCAGCATGGATGCCCACATCAGAGCCATGAAATCTATTCTCTCCTTCTTCATAATGTACAGTATGAACTTTATGTCTTTGATCTTGACTCTAATTTATTCAACAAAACACCAAAGTCATGTGATGTTTCTTGTTTACTTAATTCAGCACGTTTTTCCAGGTGTTCATTCCCTTATTCTGATTTTCAGCAATCCCAAGCTAGAAAAGACACTGCTAAGTATTCTTTCCTGTGTGAAGTGCGAGGTTTGCGTGAAGTAGAAACTGTAACAAAAGCTGGAGCTTGCATAAAATGTTAATATTTCTTTTTAGAAAAGTTCAGTTAATTTCCAATGCAACTCTCCAGCCAGTGTAGATCATAGAGATATTCACCTTAGGGGTTAAGAATATATATTTCAAACTCTTTCAACTAATATTATTCTGACTTAAATAAATTATTATTTGCTTCTAATTTAAACAGCTCTTGGAGCTAAATTCTTGTCAATAGCAAAGTTATTTAGACCTTGTACACATTGGCTGGATGCAAAAGGACAGCAATCACACTGCGAACCTGCCTCAAATGTTTTGCTTTTCACTGACTGAAAAGACTGAATGAAACAACAGGTTTATCTCTGTTTTGGTTTACCTTTCTTTCTGCTGTGGCCCTGTGCTGTGTGATATATTATGGGCTGTATCACTGTCTGGCAGTGGTTGATAGCTCTGTGTGAACACGCTGACCCCATCACTCACCAGAGGTGGTCACTGATGCACAAACAGCGAGGCAGGAACGGCCCCGGGGTGCTCAGGGGGTGCAGAGCCCCCTTCCCACGCCAGCCCTGCGTGTCCTCTCTGCCCCACTGCCTGCAAGGACAGGATTCCCTGCTCTGTGTGACTGCTCTTCTGGCCTGCCTTGACTTGGTGGTGAGATTGGCTTTTCCCAGTGGACTCTGCCTCAGCAAAACCCCCAGGAACGTGGATTTTGTGCAAGGTGCAGAGTGGAATAAAGCCATGGCTTCATCTTGCAGTGACCCACGGGCAGATGTATGGGGTGCCTGAGCCAGGTGCTGCAGCTGGGGGCCTGTGGGGTCTCAGTGGGGCAAGGTCAAGGCTGTCCCATGCTGGGAAAAGCCAGTTCCAGGCACTCTGATGGACCTGACACAGGACACTGCTCATCTCATCAGCGATAGTTGTGGATCCTCTGGGAAAAGAGAAGTCCTGAAGGACTGCAGGCCATGGGAGAGAGCCATGCTGGAGCAGGGGAAGAGTGGAAGAGACAACTTGTTATGAACTGACTTCAACCCCCTTTCCCTGTCCTCCTGCACTGCTGAGGGAGAGTCGGTGGTAGAGAATCTCAGAATTAGTTAAATCGAGCCTGGGATTACTGGGGGGTGAAGATAAGATATTCTAGTTTTGTGCATGTTCTACATCATCCTACTCTGTTTTCAATACATTAAACTGATTTTCCCCGTGTCGAGTCTGTTTTGTCCATGAGAATAATTGGTGAGTGGTTTCCCTGTCTTTATCTCGATTCATGAGCAATTCCATCTTATTTGCCACCCCTGCCCTGTTCTAAGTGAGAGTGAAGGAGTGACGGAGTGGGGCTCTGAGAGCTGCCCAAAGTCAACTCACCGCGACAGGGCCTGCAAATGTGAAATAGCTCCAGTGTGGAGGAATACATTCAATGAAGACATCTCAGTGAGCAGCTGCAATGTGAGCTGCAGGCTGTGGGGAAGTGCTGGGAGTCTCAAGCATGGTGCCAACCCTTGCACAACAAAGGGCATGGGGACCTGTGGCACCAGCCAGGTGAATAGACACTTAGATACTCCAATCATCATGGGCATAGTTTGGAAGGATACAAAATCCCAGGGATCCAATTGTTTGGGTTACCTCCTCAGAGGCACCCAGCCTGAGCTGCTTCTGTGTTACTGTGCCATAATTAAACTGCTTAAAGATCCAGAGGCCTGAGACTCTGCTGTGGGAAACCCAGTGCCAAGCTGGTGAGGAAACCTGGTCTGGCTCTGTGAGTGTGGTGTGTGTAGGGAGTGGAGTGGGGCAGCTGCCCATTGTGAAGGGGCTTTGGTCCCAGCCAAGACAGTCTCTGGTGGTGGGGCATGACTGTCAGAGGGCCTCCTGGGTGCTGAGATACGAAAGTTTCCTTCACACCAGCGTGAACAGAGCAGAAACCAAACTGCTCATTTATTTTACCAGCTCAGGCTTAGAGGGTTGTTTTACCTCATGCCTAGTGCCAGGTGTGCATTTCTTGTAACAGCACCTACAAAAAGCTTCCTTCCTGCTTCTGAATTGAGAAATACAATGATTTAGGCCAGAGCAACCTCTCAACCACAGCAGTATCTCTTTTTCCAAAGACCACACATTCCACCAGGCTGCCTCATCAACCTACTCAACTCTCCTTAAACAGCAACTGCCCAGAAACAAGCAAGTAATTAATGCCACTTTATAACATGCCAATCTGCCTTCTGTAGCTAAGAAAGATTTGGAGTTGAATTAATATTTCCATAATGAGTTAATAATACCTGCCCTGAGGAGATTTGATTTTGTTTTCCAGGATTGTATCCTGAAACAATTGTGGCCTCCTGGGCATTGACGTTCAGTTATGGATGGAATGGATTTGCTCAGAAGAAACTGGGCGACTAATAGCCTAATTAGTTAGCTTATCAAGGCTCATGATCTGGGATTTCCTATAACAAAGAAGGAAGGCAAGGATTCTGGAGAGGGAAGATGTTCAGCCTAAACTAAGCTCAGCTAGAAGCATTGCAGTCTGTGTGTGATGTCTCTCAGATCCCAACACAGCTGTGTGTCCCCTCCTATGCATAAAATCAGCGATCTGATGCATTTTGAGATGCCCAGGGGCATCCAAAAAATCCACATAAGCTGGTAGATACAAGGCCCCGGAGAATCCTTCCTCTTCTTGAGTGGCACCAGATGGGATGGAATTGAACAAAAACCACACTCCTATCCTTCAAGCACCTGATCCATATCTTCTTGATTTGAAAACCCAACATTGGAGACTCTGATTTATATACACCTTTATGGTTTTTTAAGGTATCAGATTTCCCTCACAGAGCTGAGTCCAAGCCACAAACATAGTGTGGTCCTGCTATTGTAACATTTTGTCCTGGTTCCAGCCAGGACAGGGTTAACTTTTGCAGTAGCCAAGAGAGGGCACTGCCAGTATTCAGGGGTTATTCTGTACCACCTCACACCATTGATGGGGGCAAGGGAAAGGGGCTCTCTTCTGGGGAGAAGAGGTTCCTTCTGATATTGTCTATTATTGGGGAGTTATTACCATGTGAATCATTTCTTTTCTTATACCCTCTAACATCAGTATTGTTGCTGTTACTGTTCACTTTCTTATCTCATTGCTGTTTTCCAGTAAATTGTTCTTATTTTAACCTATGATCTTTGTCTTTTGTTCCTTGAATTCTCACGAAGGGGAGAAAGAACACGGGAAAAAGGGAGTGAAAGAGAGAGAGCAGTGTGGTTGGGAGAGTTGAAGTGGGGGGACAGAACTGGGGAGGACCATTCCTAAACCACAACAAATATTCATTTAATGCCTCTGTACAAGTACAGACCCAGCACAGACAGTTCATCTTCAAACTTTTGTAATAGAAATAACTTCCATTTTTCTCACAAACATATGGAGAGAAGAAAAAATAAAAGAGCAAAAAAAGAAAAATTAAAATCTACACAGTGTTTTCTGTTCTGTCAGCAAACCCAGAGAGGAAACTCACATCAAAGCACAGAGCAGGCAACAGGCACTATCAGGAAATCAAAAATTCTCTCAAGGTAATGCTCTGCCTTTCATCAATATAGAAAATTAGCAAAAGAAATAATATTTTTGAATTGGTGTATCCAGAATTAACTTGGTCATTGGAGGTGACCAAGGGACACAAGAAGCCAGACCCCGAAGCCTGACACTGAACAAACAGAAGTCATTCACAAAATCACACCACTCTCCACTGCTCAAAAACATCTCCGCTGTTTGTGTCACCCAACACAGCCCCCCTGAACCAACATTCAAATAGCCAGCAGTGACACCGGCCCCGTGTAAGGGGATACCCAGCACATTTACATCCCTGCACCTGCCCTGCTCCCCAGAGCACAGGCACCAAAATCCCCCCACCACCACCACCACCAGCAGCTCTATAAAGCTCCTCTTGCCATCCCTGACACTCCACCAACAGCAGCCACTGCCCTGCCTCAGGCACTGCTGCCACAGCCCCCTTGGCCAGCACAGCTCTGCTCCCCAGCTCGCAGCATGGAAGCTTGTCACTCTCCACAGCAACCCAATGTCACTTCATATGGTGACACAACTGTGGCCATCGTCACCCTGGAGGCGTTTGCTGGCATGTGGATAAATGCTTTCCTTGTTTGTGTGCTTTGCATTGCCTGGGTCAAAAAGAAAGCCTTGAACTCTAATGAGAAGATCTTGGTGCTTCTGGGATGCTGCAGATTTTGCTATTTGGGCATCTCATGGGTATATTCCTTTCTTTTAATAATACATCCTTATCGCTTTTGTTTTCCTCTCCTACTTGAATCACTTGCAGGTATTCAAAGCTTTTTTGATTGTTCAAACATATGGGTTTCTGCCTGTCTTTGTGTTTTTTATTGCATAAAAATTGTCAGTTTCAGGAACAGATTCTTCAACTACATGAAAGTAAAAATTGACAGGATTGTGCCATGGCTCTTGTTGGGATCCACGCTTTTAGCCTTTATTTTCAGCATTCTTGTCTACCACATCTCTAATGAAACACAGTGTAACAGCCGCAATTATAGCAGTCAAGGATATTATTTGAAGCACATTATCAGAGTGGATGAACATTTACTGCCTATTGTCTTTGTCATGGGATTTGTATTTTCCATTTCATTCACAGCAGTTATCTCTTCTGCTGTTTTCCTTCTCTTTTCTCTCTGGAGACACAAATGCAAAATGCAGACAAACTCCATGAACAACCTCAGCATGGATGCCCACATCAGAGCCATGAAATCTATTCTCTCCTTCTCCGTAATGTACGGCATTAACTTTATGTTTTTTATTTTGACACTGATTTATGCAAGGAAGAAAGAAAATCACGTGGCTTTTCTTATTTTTGCATTTCTGCATGCTTTTCCAGGTGTTCATTCCCTTATTCTGATTTTCAGCAATCCTAAACTGAAAAATACACTAATAAGGATTCTATCCTGTGTCAAGTGCAAGGTTTGCATGAGGTAGGAATTCTAATAAAAGCTGGAGCCCACACAAAATATTGATACTTCATTATAAGACACAAGTCAATTTATCTCTAATGCACATCTTCAGGTAGTGTAGATGATACAGATGTTCTCTCTTTACCACTGAAGTTAAGAATAAATTGTTCAAATTCTTTGAATTAAACTAGTATGACTGACATTAATGTTAGCATTTCATTTAGTTAATTCTTTGAGTTCAGTTGTTGCCAATAACAAATTCATTTAGACTTGGTAACATGGGCTGGAGGCAAAGTGGCAATAACAGGACTGCGAATCTTCCTCAAATGTTTTGGCATGTGCTGACTGAAAAATTACTGAACTCAACATCATGTTTATTTGTATTTGGATGTACATTTCTTTCTGCTGTGTCTCTGTTCTTTGCAATTTTATCACTTGTAACACTGGCTGGAGCGGGTACACCTTGAAGGACTGCAGCCTGTGGAGACCCCACGCTGGAGATGGATGTTCCTGAAGGACTGCAGCCCACAGATGGGATCAACACTCCAGCAGGGAAGACAGCATGGAGGAAGGACCGGAGGAGACAACTTATTATGGACTGACTGCAATCCTCATTCCCTGTCCCCCTGCCCCACTGTGGCAGAGGAGGTGGAGAAGCCTGGAATGAAAGAGTGTATTTTGGCTTGTAAAGATGAAGAGGGGAAGGCAAATGGTTCTAGTTTTGTGTTTGTTCCTCATTACCCTACTTTATTATCAATAGCCAATAAATTAAATTAATTCTCCTCAACTCGAGTCTGTTTTCTCCATGACAGTAACACCTTCTATTCCACCCCTGGCCTATTGCGGAGCAAGAATAAAGGAGCAGCTGGGTGGGGGCATGGCAGGTGCCCATGCACAAAAAAAAACCCAGCACGTTCTCTAAACATGAAATAATTCCAGCATGAACAGAGCAGAATCTGATTTTTTCATTTCTGCCACCAGCTCGGGTAGAGACTGACATCTTACCCCATGTGAGATGCCAAGGGTGCGTTTTCAAGCCATTCTTGGCAGGGTTTGTTTGGCCTCCTGTTCTCCCAGGAGGAAAATATCCGCCGGGGGGGAGACCAAACATCTGAGACCTCCCTCAGATGAGGGAGGAGCTAAAGCACAGGATCTTCTGGAGACAGCATTAATCTGAGCAGAGACATAAAAGGTGCTGGGGGCACTGCTAAAAACAAGGCAGTGCTCCAACCCTCTTGGCAGTCACGGAGACATGAAAGAAGTGAGGAGCACATGTTCCCTTTTGCTGGGCCAGGAATGGGAATTACAGCCTCTTATACCCATGTGTCCAGAGAAAGCCCAACATCAACATCTGCCCTTCAGCCAGAAGAAGCAACTACAGCCCAGTTAAAAATGAGTGTTTGAGATTGCTTCAAAAATCACCGGCAAGGGGATCAGTAAAAAACAGATTTAATAATAAGCAAGAGCGTGAAGAAGTTTGTTGGCAAGATTCACTCTACTACTTACTAGATGGTTAAGGCACACCAAGGGAAAAAACCAGGAAACAAAATCTCATCAATCAAAACAGAAATGAACCAAGGACTATCTCTGTGTGTGTGTATGTGTGTTTAGGTGTGTGCAACAAAATGATGGAAAGGGCAAGGATAAAAAGGAATAAGGCCTAAAAGCTTAACAGCACTCAAAAGTACTTAACTTACATCTTAAACTTAACAGTTTAGCAAAGGAATAACACTTAACAGCATTTAACTTAGCTTTTAGCTTATATTAAACTTGCTTACAGGCCTTACTTACTTAGGTATCTAAGATACTTCAGCGTCTAAGAGAGCAGTATTTTTCCCATATTTGCCAAAGCATATGCACATGTGTATGCACACAGGCAGAAAGAGTCAGTGCAAGGTACCTGTGAAAAACTCCCCTCAAAGGCAGTAAAATACTCACTTTAGATGCCTTTACATCTCGTCACCAGGCCAAGGGTTGAGCCTCGAGGAGAGGGGGGATCAGCCCAGGGTGTGTTGTTATTTGGGGATTCTCCGAGTACAGCAAACATGAGAGTTCCCAGCTAGGAGAGGCCCCACTGGTCACAGCCTGCTGGGGTCCAGGAGAGCTCAAAGGGTCTCCTTTTGAACTCTCATTTTTGTTTATAGGGCTGCAAGAAAGTGGGCTTTAGTCATAACAATGTTTCATCCTGGCTGCTCTTCGGTTCGACACTTTTTCTTTGAAAGTGTGAGAACCAGGATGTTACACCATTCAGGCAAAAAAAGTGATTTCTGAGGCTGTTCATTAAAAAACCCAGGATCTCATTAGGCAGCAGCAGTTCCTGGGAGCACACAGTGTTTCTGATAAGCCCAAGAGGAGCTGGGCCCAGGTGCTGCTCAAGGCTGAGGCCTAACAAGCATTTCTCAGATCACGGCCTGAAATGAGGAGGGGGAAGCACCACCACAACCCCACTACCAACAAGAGAGAGAGGCACCACCAGAGGCTATCAAAGAGACACAACACACTACTGCTTCCCCTTTCTGTTCCATTTTTCTTTTGAGCAGAGGTTGTGCAGTTGTCCAGAAAACATGGCGGGTTTCTCCGAAGCTCTTCTTTCTGGAGTTCCCAGTCTTCATCTCCCTGGCATAAGGGCATTCCTCTCATTGGGACTATCCTGTGGTAGTTCCTGCTCTCCACCTGTACAGCACCGTCCAGCACAGACACAGCTCCATTCACAGAGGCCCATCTACAGGGTCAGGGGCTGGGTCTCGGTCTGGTCAAAACCCTGCTGCCACCAACACTTGAGAAGACACCGTGGTGTGCCCAGCGTGGTGTAGCCCCAACCTCCCCTCACAGGGACCCCCCTGGGCCCCAGCACTGCCTGGATCCAGGCATGGACATTCCAAGTGTAAATCTTGCCCAAGACAAGGCAAACCCTTTCCTATTCCTGCAGAGCTCTGATGTTGTAGGCACTCAGGATTCAGGAAGCTCTGTCAGAAACACCATCCAGTATCAAGAAAAATCTTTTTTTTCTGTAATACAGCATCTCTGTCCTATCAGTGCAATGTTGTTCCAGCTGAGAGCACAGAGCAAAGCCACCAGTTCCACCCAGATGAGCTGCTGCACCATGTCAGCTTTATGTATCATTTAGGATTCCCTATGTCATAAAAGGAGAAAGAAACAGATGATGAAGAGAGAAGAGGCTTGGCCTTAATCAAGCTCTGATGGAAACAATTCAGTCTGTGTGCACTGTGACTCAGGGCCCAATACAACTGTGTGTCCATCAAGATGTATAAACATCAGGATCTGGTGCCACCTGAGTTACACAAGGGAATCTGAAATATGCATGTGGGGTGTTAGATACAATCTTGTCCTTCTTGAGATGCTGGAGGGGATTGATAGGAAGCAGGAGCAGACGTGTTTCAAGCACCTGATCCATAGTCTCCTGATATGAAAGCCCAACATTGGTGATCCTGATTTTATACCATTATTTTTTTAAGGTGCCGGATTCCTCACACAGGGCTGACCCCAAACCTGAGCCACAGTATGGTCCTGCTGGAGTAACACTTTTATTTCAAGCCCCTGTACAAGCACAGTCCCAACACAGACACTTCATATTCAGACCTGCTGTAATAGAAACAATTTCCATTCTCCTCACAAACATATGGAGAGAAGAAGAAAGAAACAAGTAAGCCAAACCCAACAACTCTAAACCCTGTTATCTGTTCTGTCAGCAAAACCAGAGGAAATTCACATCAAAGCATAAAGCAGGCAACAGGCACTATCAGGAAAAGAAAATTTTCTTAAGGAAGTCCTCTGCCCTCCATCAATATTACAAATTACCAAAAGAAGTAATAATTTTGAATGAGTGTATCCAAAATTAACTTGGTAATCATAGGTGACCAAGGGACACAAGCACCCAGGTCCTGCAGCCTGACACTGATCAAACAGCAGTCAGGCACAAAAGCAAAACACTCTACAGTTTTTCTTCTGCAGAAAAACATCTCCGCTGTTTGTGTCACCCAACAGAGCCCCCCTGAACCAACATTCAAATAGCCAGCAGTGACACCGGCCCCGTGTAAGGGGATACCCAGCACATTTACATCCCTGCACCTGCCCTGCTCCCCAGAGCACAGGCACCAAAATCCCCCCACCACCACCACCACCAGCAGCTCTATAAAGCTCCTCTTGCCATCCCTGACACTCCACCAACAGCAGCCACTGCCCTGCCTCAGGCACTGCTGCCACAGCCCCCTTGGCCAGCACAGCTCTGCTCCCCAGCTCGCAGCATGGAAGCTTGTCACTCTCCACAGCAACCCAATGTCACTTCACTTGGTGCCACAACTGTGGCCATCATCACCCTGGAGGCATTTGCTGGCATGTGGATAAATGCTTTCCTTGTTTGTGTGCTTTGCATTGCCTGGGTCAAAAAGAAATCCTTGAACTCTAATGAGAAGATCTTGCTGCTGCTGGGATGTTCCAGGTTTTGTTATTTGTGCTTCTCCTGGGTATATGCCTTTCTATCAATAATTTATCCCAATTACCTTCATGTTCACTCCATACTTCAATTAATTGTATCTTTTCAAACCTTTTTTAATTATTCTGACTTGTGGGTTTCTGCCTGTCTTTGTGGTTTTTATTGCATAAAAATTGTCAGTTTCAGGAACAGGTTCTTCATCTATCTGAAAGTAAAAATTGACAGGATTGTGCCTTGGCTCTTGTTGGGGTCAGGGACTTTAGCTTTATTTATTGCCATCATTGCCTACGACATCGCTAATAAACCACACTGCAACAACCGAAATTCCACTGGACAAGGAAACTTCTGGAAAGCAAATATCAAAATGGATAAGCATTTTTTCCCTTCTTTTTTCCTTGCTGGCTTTGGATATGCTGCTTCATTCACGGCAGTCATCTTTTCTGCTGTTTTCCTTCTCTTTTCTCTCTGGAGACACAAACGCAAGATGCAGACAAACTCCATGAACAGCCTCAGCATGGATGCCCACATCAGAGCCATGAAATCTATTCTCTCCTTCGTAGTGATGTACAGCATCAATTTTGTATGTTTGGTCTTAAAAATGGTTTATGTCACAAAGAAGAGAAGTCATATGACATTTCTTATCGTAGTATTTCAGTACACTTTTCCGGGGGTTCACTCCCTTATTCTGATTTTCAGCAACCCCAAATTAGAAAAGACACTGCTAAAGATTCTTCCCTTAGAAAGAAGTGTGAAATGCTAGGTTTGTATGTGTTAGGAACTGTAATAAAAACTGGAGCCCATGCAGAATGTTAGTATTTCATTATAGAAAACAAGTAGTTTAATCTGTAATGCTACTGTCCAAGCAGTGTACATGATACAAATGTTCTCATCACTGAGATTAAGAACGTATCATTCTAATGCTATGAATTAAATTAATGTGACTTAAATAAGGTATATTCAATTATAATTTCATTTAGGTAATTCTTTGAGTTAAATTATTATCAATAATAAATTTATTTAGATGTGGTAAAAGGGCTGGCTGTAAAAGGGCAATAATAATACTGCAAACCTGCCACAAATGCTCTGGCATTTTCTGATTGAAAAAACTGAAATTACCTACAGGTTTATCTCTGTTTTGGTTTACCTTTCTTTCTGCTGTGGCCCTGTGCTGTGTGATATATTATGGGCTGTATCACTGTCTGGCGAACACGCTGACCCCATCACTCACCAGAGGTGGTCACTGATGCACAAACAGCGAGGCAGGAACGGCCCCGGGGTGCTCAGGGGGTGCAGAGCCCCCTTCCCACGCCAGCCCTGCGTGTCCTCTCTGCCCCACTGCCTGCAAGGACAGGATTCCCTGCTCTGTGTGACTGCTCTTCTGGCCTGCCTTGACTTGGTGAGGAGATTGGCTTTTCCCAGTGGACTCTGCCTCAGCAAAACCCCCAGGTTTTGTTCTGGATCAGGGGAACAGCATGAGAAGAGAGTGGAGGAGACAACTCATTATGAACTGACTGCACCCCCTGTGCTGCTGTGGGGGAGGAGGTGAAGGAATGGGGGATGAAGGAGTAAAGTTGAGCCTGGGATGAAAGAGGGGTGGAGGGAGAGGGTTCTAGTTTGTGTTTTTTTCTCATTATCCAACTATATTTTCAATAGGCAAATGAATTAAATTCATTTTCCCCATGTCAAGTCTCTTTTCTCTGTGACAGTAACTGGTGAGTGATCTCCCTGCCTTTATCTCAATCTTAAGCTTTTCCATCCTCTTTTCCACGCCCTCTTTATGGATGAGAGAGAAGGAGCAGCTGGGTGGGGGTCAGGTGACTCCCTAAGATCAACCCACCACAGCAGGTGAAACATGAAATAGTTCCAGCAGGAACAGAGCAGAACCTGAATTGGTCACTTCTGTCTCCAGCTCAGGTCCACAGGCAGATCTTAAAACATCTCTTCTGAACACATCTCCCCAGTGAAAGGCCTTGAAAGGACAGGCACCACCACACCTCCCTTCTTCACCTGCTGCTGCTCACACACTTCATCCTTTAACCTGACAGTCACAAGTGATTTCACAAGAAGACCGTGGAAGATCCATCTTATTCCCTACATCCAGTGCAGCATCATCCTTCACAACCTCACATACACAAGACTCAGCAGGCAAAACCAGCACCTTGCAGATGTTACCACACAAAACACCCCAGCCCCAGCAAACCACGCTGCAGATCCTTCCTTCCATCGCCGTGAAACCCCTGAGAAAGCCAGCTCAGCGTCCCTGTCCCGTGCACCAGCCCCACTCAGCTGGCACTGGAGGGGACTGGGTGTCCATCAGCACAGCCACCCTGCACAGCCCATGGGGACACAGGCAGCATGTGCCCAGCCCAGAGAGATGTCAGAAGTCAGTGGGAATGGCTGCCCAGAGCTGGCACTCTATGGAAAACTGCTCTGGGTCACATTCCAAATTTTATGACTGAGAAGTGAAAGTGTTAAAAATGCTTTTGCCATGGAAAGTGTTGATGAGCAGAAGCCCAGCTCAGGACCAGTTGCACAGCATTCCTATTTGCAGAGACATAAAACTGGCTGGGGGCAATGCTAAAAAAAAAGGCAGTGTTCCAGTACCCTTGGCAGTCACAGCTGTCTGAAAGGAAAAAGGAGGGGGCACATTTTTCCCTTTTGCTGGGCCAGGAATGGAAGATTCATGCTGTTGGACCCAGTCAAAGCTCAAAATTAACATCTCAACTTCATCCAGAAGAAGCACTTACATCCCACTTCCAAGAAAAGAGAGAGGCATCACCAGAGGCTGCAGGTCCATGTAGAGCCTCCTGGTTGACCCAGTGCCAGAAGCAAAGAAGCAAAGGCCACAGACATCAGCAGAACAAGCAGAACCACAGTCCAAGATGCTTTTGTGAATCAAGTAGCATCAAGGTGATTTCCCTCCCTGACAATATGGGTAACTGCTGCCATCTCAGTAACTTTAACCATTGCAATGATTTAGAGTATTGGTATATTTAAACATATTTTGCAGTTGTTCTTTTTTTAATTTGACATCTGATACACAGAAACACAGAGAAAGACAAAAGCACTTCTTGCTGTTGAGGACATTGTTTACAGTATATCTCTAAAGATGCATCCTTGTAGCCATGTGCGTCTCCCATCCAACCATATGAGGTCTGCCAGCACCTTCGCTCTGCATTGCAAGCACTCAGAGGCACCAAAGAGGCAGGGCACACTACTGCTTCCCCTTTTTCTTCCCATTTTTCTTTTGAATAGAGGCTGTGCCTTTCTCCCAAAAACATGGTGGGTTTCTCCGAAGCTCTTCTTTCTTGAGTTCCCAGTCTTCATCTCTCTGGTCTAAGGGGATTTTTCTCACTGCAGCCTTCCTGCGGTAGTTCCTGCTCTCCACCTCTGCTCTGGAAGAGAAACCAAGAGTGAGCACAGCACAGACATAGCTTCGTTCACAGAGGCCCATCTACAGGGTCAGGGGCTGGGTCTCGGTCTGGTCAAAACCCTGCTGCCACCAACACTTGAGAAGACACCGTGGTGTGCCCAGCGTGGTGTAGCCCCAACCTCCCCTCACAGGGACCCCCCTGGGCCCCAGCACTGCCTGGATCCAGGCATGGACATTCCAAGTGTAAATCTTGCCCAAGACAAGGCAAACCCTTTCCTATTCCTGCAGAGCTCTGATGTTGTAGGCACTCAGGATTCAGGAAGCTCTGTCGGAAACACCATCCAATATCAGGAAAAACCCTTTTTTTCTGTAATAGAGGATCTCTGTCACATGAGTGCAATGCTGTCCTAGCCGAGAGCACAGAGCAAAGCCAGCAGCTCCATACTGATGGACCTCATCACGTGGGATTTCTGTATCAGAGAATTACAGAATGGTTTGGTGTTGGAGTGAGAGCTCCTCTGGACCCAGGCCCAGAGGAAAGCCAAAGCACAGGGATTGAATTAAAAAACCTTTGGATAAGCTGAGATACATGAAGTCACACCAAAGTGAAATAGAAATATAGATTTTTAACTTTTAGTAGAAATATATGCTAAGTGCTTTAAACATTAAAAAGCTGCAGCAAAGAGACCTTAAACACAGTTCTTACTGCAGCAGTGTTACCTTTTCACAGAATTTCTTTACTTTAGACAAAACATAGGTAGAACTACACTGTTCATATTATTTAGATAGTGTTCACATAAACAATAAGAGCTGATAAAAACTATATATGCAAATCTGTGTAATACCTATGTAATACTTGTGTAAGATTTATGACTATTAGAATTAGACCAGGATAGGTTAAGAGAAAAAAAACTAGAATCGTGTGTCAAATTTTATAGGTCAATTAACAAATATAATCCACACTTCTGTAAGTTTAGGGAAGAAGAAGAAGAAGCTGCTTTCTACTTGCTGTTTGCCTGCTGCTGCTGCTATTACTGCCTGACCTTATCATGTAACCCCTTCGAACTCTACCTTCAGAAAACTATGAGACTGTGAAATAAAGAACTTTAGCAGGACAGCAGTCCCCTCTGCTTTTTCACCTTCGTCCGAAAGGGGAGGGTATACCATCAAAAGCTCAATAGTTTGGGTTGGAAGGGACCTTAGAGATTATCTCATTCCATACCTCCCTGCCATGGACAGGGACACCTTCCCCTAGACCAGGTTGCTCAAAGCCCCACCCAGCTTGGCCTTGAACGCTTCCAGGGATGGGGCAACCACAGCTTCTCTGGGCAACCTGTGCCAGGGCCTCACCACCCTCACAGTCAAGAATTTATTCCTAATATAACTAATCCTACCTAGCTAGGCCATTCCCCCTTGTCCATGCCCTTGTCCAAAGTCCCTGTCCAGCTCTCTTGTAGGCTCTCTTCAGGTACTGAAAGGTGCTCTAAGGTCTCTGGGGAGCCGATGTTTGAGAGTGGTGGCTGATGCCCCATGGCTGCTGGTGTTTAAGAGGCATTTGGAAAATGCCCTTCATAAGATGCTTTAACTTCTGGTCAGCCCCGAAGTGGCTAGGCCATAGGACTAGCGGCAGGTCCCTTCACCTGAACTACCCTATTGTGTGCTATTAAGTATCTGCTACCAAAGGTAAGAAGTCCTTTTTAATAGACTTTTAAATATAAACATATTTATTTATTTACACATGAATATACATATGCCCTGGTCTTAGATAGCAGGACCCTTTGGTACAGTTTCAACAGCTGGCATTTTGCAGAGATGGTGGCAGCAGACACGGGCTGAGGGTCTCTGTACTATCCTTGGCAGCTCTCATAGCATTCAGAGTAAAGCCCTTCTCATGCAAACCAAATCTTATGCAAAATATGCATTTGCTATTCAGAAGCAGCTGTTTTGAAAGCAGTTGTTTCCCAACTTTTGCATGTTCATGCAAACCTCAGTGAGTGGTACCGATACTTGGCAGCGGAATATTCCTAATATTTGCATATTAATAATATTTCCATGTTGATACATGTAATATTTCCATGCGGATGCAGTCTTCAGCATGGGTCAGTGGCCCAGCCCAGGTAGGCAGACAGTTCATGCAGCTGGCAACACCTGGGGACCGACAAACAGCGTGCAAGGGTCATGGTAGTGCTAGAGGGGACTGAATTTGGATTTAGGAAGGATTTGGATGCTCATAGCCCTGTGCAGATATGCACATCAGGCCTGCATTTGGTGTAGATCCTCAGACTGTTATTTTGAAAATTGCCTTTTCTCTCTTTTTGCATGACAGGCAAATATCCAAAACTGACAGGGATGCTGTGTAACAAAATGTTACTCATATCCCACAGATACTGTGAGTGGAGAGCAGAGCTGCTCTGTGCTGTGCAGCATTTTGTGCAAGCACACTCTGTCTGCAGCACACATGGTACTGCCCTACTCCCTTTGGCACTGCCTGACCTTGGACATCACCTCTAGGACCTTCTGCACGTCTGAAGGAGCAGAAGGTAATTGAAATTACACTACAAATGACAGCCACTCCTCCTAGTTAACTCCAAGTTTGCTGATGTGAGGTGGTGAGGCCAGTGTGTGAGGGTGAAGGTATCCACTGTGGTCATAAATTATAGTGGCTGGGCTTAAAAAGTGTTCCTGAGTCTCAGTGATAAACTATTGGCTGCCCACAGGCTGGGTTATGGCTGTGAGGTGATCGTACAGGCTTTGCGTGTCTTATAAAATGTTCTGGACTGGGCATTTGAAGCATCTTCCTAGTCATTAGATCTCCCAGCCACACTGAGCCATGCAGCTACGGGGTGTGCCAGGCCAGCATGTGGTTCTGAAAGACAAGTCTTCCACCTTAAATCAGTCATTCACCTCAGAAAGCTCTTCATCAGCTGACCTGAGTCACTGTAGGCTGTTGCTAAGGTGTCTCAGACCAGGATGTCAATCATTCTGTCAATCAACCTGTCAATCATTCTCCCACACACCTCTGCCTGCCACAGGCACTGCCCTTTGGCATCATCCAGGCAATTCCCCTACCCCTGCTGTCAGCTCACTGCCATGGCTCTGGAGCACATCCAAGGGTACAGCAAATGCTACAGACTTGGCAGGAATTACTGGTGAGATTAGTGCGAAAAGGACAGCATTGAATAACAAGTAACTGCTATAAATTACTCATTCAGGGGCAGAAGCCTGCAGACTTTCACCCTCCAGGTTAGACACTATTTACCTGTTCTGGTTTAGAAACTAAGCATGCCAAGAGCTGAGAACAGTATAAAGAGAATCTCCACTGGAAGACAGTGCCCCATTCTCAAAGGTCTGGCAAACCTGAGCTTTACTACCTAGCCAGTGTCTAAGTAGTAAAAAAATCTAATTTGCAAAGCTTTATTATCAGCTGCTGGTTTCCTAAATGCCTTTAAACTCAAGGTTTGAAGGTAGGAAGAGCTGATACTTCAGTGTGGACGGAAAGTGGTGAATAGTGAAGGTTTGCAGCATGTCAGCTCCAAAACCAGCATGGCTTTAAAGGTAATCTGGATGCCCCATTCCAGCAGTGTTGAGATCCATCAGGTTGAATGGGGCTTTGAGCAACATGGTCTAGTGGAACAGGTCCCTGTTCATGGCAGGGGGTTGGAATGAGATGAGCTTTAATGTCCTTCCCAACCATGCTGTGATTCTATTATTCTGTGTTGGCTGGGCAGGTAAAATGCAAAGCTATCAGCCTCTTCCATAATAGCCAGAGCTTGGAAACCAGAACTTGTGGCTCACCTAAAAAGTTTTCTGGGGTCTGTACAGGGGGATTTTGCACAGTTTGTGTGTCTTTTCCTATGGAAGGACACTGATGCTGTGTGAAGATAAAAGGTGGGCATGGGGCATTTCAGCAGGAAGCAACAAGCTGAAGAACTACAGCAAAAGAACAGCAGTACCTACAGAAAGGTTTATGTGGATTAATGAAAAGTGGCATTGGCGTCCTCAGACATTTGGCCAGTCACCGCGCCTGATTTTGAACTTGGCAGCTCATGTGCTGCACTGGCAAGTTGGAGACTTTGAGTTGGATAAATGTCTGTAAAAAACAAAAAAAAGTAGTACACGGTACCAAAGCAGTCTTGAGAATGGTGGCAGTGGTAAAAGAGATGCCAGTGAAGGATGATGGTCAGACTGTAAATTCACAGAAAAACACAGGGAGAAAACACTTTTGGGAGCTCTCAGCATCTCAGGGTCTGGCATGGACAGGTTTCATGGGCAGTGTATTTAAATAAAGTGGTGTTGGGACTATGGTTTGCACTGAACAAGCTGGTTGGCCTCTGGTGATTTGTCCCACTGCTTTAGAGAGATGCAGGATGGGACACAGCTCAAACATCTTCAGTAAAGTATCCCGATCCAGGGAAACACCTTTGCAAGGATAAAAATACCTGTGAGCCAAGCCAATGGCTGAAAAACAGGAATAGTAATTGGGAACCATTAAAAACATATTTCTTATGGCATGTGGTGCCACAGTGTTAAGTGTAAGCAATTAAGACAACAAGGATTCTTCCAAAATTTGGAAATAATATGTGGCCACCCTATTAACTTAAGTGGTCTAATTGTCAATAATTACGTAAAAAATAGGGTGCCTTTTTTCTTTACTATAAGAAAAGCCAAATGATACACATACATATATACACATATATACACACATACAACTGCTGAGGGCTGTTCCTAAACAACTCAACCCATGTATTTGCCATTCACCACTGTAAGGGGTTAACACTTGTCAGCTGTTGCTTTCATTTCTGTTGCTTAATAACGGCTCTGCAACATCCTTACAAAAACAATGATGTCATGAAGTGGTAACGATTTTGAAAACATACCAAGGCAAACCGCAGGAGGCAAGGGAATAAAAGAATGTCTTCTCATGGCTTCCCCGTGACAGGCCCGTGTTTGCTCATCCACTACAGCTTGTGTGTCAGGGCTCTAGCAGGCTTTGGGTGGGAAGATAAGCAACACACTGTGTTTGTTCTGGTCCTCTGTGGAGCAGTGAGGTTAATTTTCACTGCTGCCGCTGTGGGACCTGGCATCACTACTCACTTTTCCAAGAACTTGGAGCACTCCCGGTGTCCATAGATCTCCGCGAGCCTCCGGGGAGTGTCTCCGAAGAGGTCGGCGGCGTCCATGGCAGCGTGCAGGGAGTGAAGGGCGCGGAGCACCCGCAGCTTCCCCGCCTCGGCAGCGAAGTGAGCCGCGGTCCAGCCCACATCGCTGCGCAGGCAGTGCCGGGCGCCGTGATCCACCAGGAGCCTGACCAGGTCCGACCGCCCTTGCAACGGGCAGCAAAACCAGGAGAGAAGATGCTTTAGAATTTATACCTTCAGGATGTAGAAGGTGGTCACACACAGCTGGTCATAATTCCCTCAATCACAGATTTCACCCACCTGACTATTTTTTTTATAATAGAAATGATACCGAATAGGAAATGCTGGTTGTTTTCTCCCAGGCTAGACTGTTTCCGGAAGAAATTTACAACAAAAACAACAATCAGATCAAAAAGCTTTCTAATTTCTGAACAGCACATCTCAATCAGTCATTGACCAACTGCTTCATTTTGGTTTTTGCTTCAATTGAAAAATAAAATTTAAACACTGAGAACAGGAAAAACCAGTGAACAGCTTCCTAAAACAAAGGTTTGTTGGATAGGCGATAGAGACATTGTTTTTATTCACCTTCACATTTTTCTAACCTGTGGAACTGCTTAAATAAGCAAAAAAAAATGCTTTCTACCCCACTTCACACTGTCTTGACTGAGCTGGATCATTCCCAATCACATCTAGGCCATGTCCGTCTCTCATCATCAATTTGTTAAGTAACTCAGTTCCCTTTGCTGATGTCTAAATGCTTAATGATTCACCAGCACAAGGGAAAAACGTGGTCTTAAGTGTAAAATAGCAAATCACACACTTGATTTCTGAGCAAAGACAGATGCAATGACATGAGATCCCAGCAAACACTGTAGCACAGAGGAGTAGAGGTCCACTTTCCCATTTTACATTGTGCACAATTATACATTATATATTGCTGCATCATCTCTTTTTTTGGGCGGCAAATGGATATTTGACTTTACCAGACACTTCTGAAGGTGAAGGACCAAATGGGAGCTGCAAACAGCTCTGGTCCTGCATTGCTCATTCAAGCAGGTGGGATAAAGGGAGAGCAATGTAAAACACAGTTATTATTTTGTTCTATTTGGTTTGATAAATACCTGGTATAAATACAGCAGATTTGACTTCCTGCTCTTTCCCACAGGAGTACATGAGAAACAACCTCATGGAGTCACCTCTTAGAAAAGTAATGGGGGAAAAAGCAGCCATTCCCTATGTACACATCACGTAAATTGAAAACTGTCATGTGACAGAAGAAAAAAAGCTAAAAATCACTTCAACAGCAGTCCCATAAATTATTTTGTAGGCAAAGTTCCCATTTAAATTGATATTACACCTTTTTTTGCTCATTAGGGACAAAATTATCAGATACAAGCTGTGATTTTGCCAGCATAGATACAATTACAGTCAGCATCACCTTTTATGACACTCATTCACAGGGGTACCTTTACCTTTGGCAGCAGCCCAGTGCAGGGGGGTCCTGTCATGCCAGTCGACATCCTTCTGGTTTGGGTCGCAGCGCCCGACCTTCAAAATCTTTTTCACCAGGTCATAGTTCCCCACAGCCACGGCTTCGTGGAGCTCTGTCATGCTGCACTCTTCAGGAAGGTGCCTGGTAACAGAGGGAGGGTCGTGTAGTGGGTGTTCACTGATGTATCAGCTCCTCTCAGCAACTTTAATAGGTCAAACAGCACCTGGATTAAAAATGAGACAGGCATTGTGAGAAACCAGGATTTGTCAAAAAATAAGGGAAAAGGAATGACAGGAGGCAAAAAAATAAAGTTATGATTTATCTTCAAACTGGTGGTCACAGACCGATGGTGACTTTTGGTCTGTAGACACAGAAATCTGCAGCAAAGTGCAGTCCTTTATATCAAGGCCTCGTAGCTAAAGCCACATTGAACATTTGCCATGGGTTTGTTGTGCTCACTAACCATGGGAACTGGCTCCTCCTTTGCCAGTGCTGCAGTTCTCTTACTGGTAGCATTTCATTGCAATGACAGAAATGTCTCTGCAAGTATCCTCTGATGTTCTTTGGTGAAAATAATAAAAAGGGATGACAATAATTAGGCTTATTAAAAAAAGAGATGACAGGGCAAGGAGGAATGGTCTTAAACGAAAAGATTCATAGCCTGTTTCACACCTGGGTGGTTGGACTGTGCAGATAAGATCCAAAAGAAAGACGCATACTCATCTTCTACTGAGTTTGAGTCCTGCGCATCTGGGAAAATCTGAATATATTAAAAAGAGAAGTAAATTTTGGAGCTCCTAGTGGGCCACAGAAGTATCACAGGATTTGGTCTCTCTGGTACTTTAACCACCCATGTACTGCTTCCTCCTCCTCATTGTCTCTCACTAATCTTGAAGAACCTGTTCCTTTAGATTAAAAAGAGATCTGATTTTTCTCCAACACCTTTCAACAGCATCAAATCTGTCCTGAAAACGTCAAACTTTAATGCATCCGACCCATCACTGAAATGATGGCTGGACAAAAGTACAGGGAAAAAAATCTTGGACCTTTTCATACAACTTTCTTATTCTTTTCCAGCTTCAGCTCATACCCACACACATACACCCAAAGGGAAGGGAAGCTGCTGATCCCAAGGCAGGAGCTCAGCAGCTCTCCAAGGGGACAGTCCACAGGGGCAACTTCATAAGCAATTTAGGCCAAGCCAAATTTTATGTGCCCTCCTCCCCTGCTGCCTCCCTTTGCTAGCCTTGAAGCTCATAGGGCCATTTCACAGCAGTTGATCTCTCACAAAATTAATCTTTTATTATTGGTGCTGGTTTTCAGGTGAATTCCCTGAATTCAGCATTACCGAGGGGGCAAATACCAGGGCTGTGCAAAGGAGGATGAGTGCAGATCTGCCCCACAAGTAGGGACCTGTGCTAAATCCACCTTCAGCCACTCCAGAAGCTGTACCCAAATGTGGGATCCGCTTCCCTATAGAGTGGGAAGCGTCATTCTCCTAAGGACAGAAGAAAAGATTTGTATTTTTACAGCACAACCTTGAGCCAAAGCGCCGTCCCTCCCTGCTCGCCCGGCCACAGACATTGCAGCTCCTCCACGGGGTGTTGCAACTCATCCGGGGGAATTTTCTCATGGGGTTCCTGCTGCTTGACCCAGCCCCAGCCGGGAGAGCCACAATTCACCCACAGCGAGCCCACACATGATCCTGCCCCTGCCATACCGGGGCACGGCCCAGCACCTCGGCGGCCGCGGGCTCCGCTGGGACGCGCAGGCTTTGTTGTGCATGGCTCCACGCCAGAAAGTTGTTTTCCGGGCCCAGGGAAGATTTCTCCCAGAAAGATTGTCTCAGCTGAAAACTAAGGCAAGCTTTGGTCCCTCCCCTTCGGGGAGAGCCCGGCAGTCGCTGTGCCTGCGACAGAGGCGGCCTCCTGCGGGAGCAGCCGCCGCTCGCCCGGCTCCGGAGGGCTGTGGGGGGCCAGAGGGGACATCCTGCTCCTCGGGACAGCGGGACGGGAGCAGGGGGCACCCAGGACACCGCACAACAGGTACGTGAAGCCCTGCAAAGGGCAAAAAAAGGGTCTGGGGACAGCACGGGGAGGAGCAATGGTGACGTGAGGGGGATTTTAAGGAGCTGAGTAATTTCTGCGCAGCCCCTCATGCAGCTTCACTGGTCCCATTCCCTGTCCCCCCAACCCTTGATGGATCGCATTCCTCCGCTTCCTTCCTTCCCTCCTTCCTTCCTTCCTGCCTCTTATCTGGCCCCAAATCCCTGTGCGTCCCTGCGAAAGGATGGGATTCACTCCGGATAAGTTGAGAGGGGTAACGGGGGACATGTCCTTTTGCCTCTCCGTGTGTGGACAGCATTCAGGGAAATATAACCCACCTCCTGACACTGCTGTGTCCACTGTGGGGATGGGAAGCAGCGGTCTCAGGCTACAGCAGGGAAAACTCCAACTAGATGGAAGGGGAAAAAATAATTCACAGCGAGGGTGATTAAACTCTGCTCCAGAAACTCAGCACTGAGACATGCAGACCTGAGGCAGCCCCATGTGTGCCCTGCTTTGAGGACTGACTTCCAGCGATCCTTCGCCACCTAAATTCTTCTGGGAGGCTGAGAGGGACAAAGAGCAGAAGGTTTGAGTGCTCTGCCAGCATGGCATTCACCTCCTCCAAACCCAGCATCCCGATACCCTGCGTCCCAGCTGCTGTTGGAGCTGGTGGGGAGAGAAGGTGGCTTTAGGACGTGGCTCCCCTGCTGTGTTTTAAGCCCAAGCTCAGGTACAAGGGACAAGTCGAGGACTGCCATGTCAGCCACACGGACCCGCCGGGACAGCCTGGCTGTACTTTACCCTGTGACACAACCATCCCAGCCTCTCCAGGAGCAGCAGGTGGTGGCTCCTCGGGGTAGGGATCGGGGGTGGTGGTGCTGCCTGGGCTTGCACTCACCCACCCCACTGATGTGTTCACAGCAGCCCAGAAACTGTGGTGAGTTACTGCTGGGGACACACGGGATTCACAACAGGCAGCTCCAGGAGGAACGGGAGATGCTCAGATCTCCATCTGTCAATGGCCTCCCCTTTCACTGCCTGTTGGGAATGAAACACTTTCTTTCTTCAAAATCAGCTGATATGAGGGAGGAAGAGACTGCTGTGCTTGCAGAGAAGTGAGAGGGGATGATTCCCAGCAGACAGGTTTCCCACCACAAAGTCCTGCCTGCAGGCCCAAACCAGCAAGCAATGGGTCAGAAAAGATGCTTCACTGCCTAAAATGGTGTATTTAAAAGCAGGCACAAGAGCTGGGGCTCTCAGGTAAAGATTGTCATAACTCTTAAGATAATAATCCCCCAGACCCAGTGAATGTTGAAATGTTTTGGCATCTGGCATAGGGACTAAGGTGATCCCATGCCCTGGTGATGAGAGATGGCTCTTTGGTTCAATCTCCAGGGTCACATCTGTCAGAGGATGTATTTAAAACATTACTCAGAGCTCAGAAAGGGGACAGTGACATTTCCGTCTTCTATGGGGTTTCTTACTGGGGAGTGCTGCAGAGATTAGCCTGGGGAAGTGCTCTTCAGCAAGGCTGGGAGGCCCTGGCCTAGCCCAGGATGTTGGACCATCACCCAAAAACTTAGGAATTGCCCAGCTCCACCTTTGCTTCTTTCAGTCTCCATTTCCCATCTTGAGAAGGGGGATGTACCATCCTTCCCCAGCCCCTGTGCTCACGGTGATGTGCTGTCAGTGATTTACTGAGATCAGCACTAACCCACACCAAAATGTCAGATGGAAGCACCCTTTAAAACATGCAGCATGCTTGTTTACTGGGAAAAAAAATGGAGCTCAGATCAGTGAAAAACCACACATTTGCATTTCAGTGACAGCCTCAGCCTTTTACACACTGCAAGCACAAAAAGCGCCAGTGTGAAGGACTCTTTCCTTCAGCTCCCCCACATTCCTCAGCTTCAGCTTCCCTGCTTTGGCAACCTTCAAATAAAGGAAAAGCCAAGGTCAGGAGAAAAAAAACAAAAGGAGAAAAAATAAAAGGGGAGAAAGAAAAAAGAAAAACCAACCCCTCAAACCTAAAACCATTTGCCCTGGTAAAACCTCCTTTCCTACTGCCCACTATCCAAGTGAGAGCTCCTGCCTGGAAACTGCTCCGTGTTTGCCAATGGCTTTTGCACTTCCCAGACCCCCCTGCAGCCCCTTCTTCCCTTGCTGGAGAAGCTGGTACCCCTGCACCCCCCAGCTGCTGGGACAGGCACTTCTGGAGGTGGCAGTGACCAAGTTTTGTCAAGCGTGGAGAAAGTTTGCCCTGTCACCAGCACCACCATCCTCTGTCCTGCACCAGCAACTCCCCACAAGATTCATGGCAATGCTGGGCCGCCTGAGGAACATCAAGCCCACTTCAGAAGGTACAGGGAAGAAGCACAGTGACACCCAGGACCCCATCCTGCCACTCTCATGTGCTTAAGCTCTCCTGCTGCAAGTCCCCAGAGCACTGGAGGCAAGAGTTTGAAGGACCTGGCCCAAAAAAGGGCAATGTTGGATCATATCTTAACGCCAGTTCCCACAGGCCCATGGAAGCTGTGCCAATTTATACTGACATTGGATCAGCCTTGGAATTTAATAAAAGCCTCCATGTTTATCCAAGTGTTGGGAAAGGCTGTCGGAGCTGCTTCCTGTGCCCTTTCAATCCCCGTCTCCGGAACCGCTGCAGGAACCACCCAGCAGCGGCCACAGCACATCAGCTCTGGAAAACAAACTTAAACCCAGGAACTAAAGGCAAAACCACCATGGAACATGAGGAAGCCATCATTTCCCTGGCTGTAATCACCAGCAGGAACGTGGGTGTGCTGCTGGAACTTCCATTTTATCTGTTTATTGCACTTGAAGCGGACCTAGCTCTGGTCAGGGGCATGTGAGGACTCTGCCTGCTAAAAACTGAGGAGCAGGACACTCATCTCAGGTCTGAGCTACTGTACAACCAGTGTAACTGTGAAATACCAGATATAAAACACAAACACACAGACTGATTTCTTAGAGAATGTAAGAATTTGATTTCTAGTACCAGAGGAGACCAGGGGTGATGGATGCTGTTATCCCACGTGTTTCTAGGGAAATAATTCCCACTGCTTAACTTAACAGCCTACAGGGTCATTTCTCTTCTGCTGCAGATGCTGGAGGTGCATAGATGAATGATCAAAAGTTGGTTTAATACAAAAAGAATGGGCCTCTGATGTAAACTACAGTGGCTGACAGGCTGGAGGTTTGAGATTTCCTTTTCTGCAGTTCCTCCAAGGGCTGGACACACTGGGCAGAGCAGCAGTTTAGCATCTCAGTGGGAAAACGCCCTGCACAGTCACTGTGCTGTTATTTAAATTCTCCCAAAAGAGTAAAGCACAGCAAAAGCACCATTTTTATCTGCACCTGAATAAGGCACCTTCTGAATTTCCCAAGAAATAACAGCACTGTTCTGGAGGAAAGCTGGGGAGGTGTTTAAAAGTCAGGCTTCAGGTGTGAATTGTCTTTTCAATTTGTGTTTCTTACCATAAGCAAGGTGCATACTCTGAGAAAAATGTTGTTAAGGTGTTGTTAAGGTGAAGATTACTGAAATAAATGCAAGTACAAACAGCAGTAGTAGGCAAAGGGTTTATCCACCTGTTTAGTGTCCTTTTCTTAATACCTATTATTGCTTTAATACCTATTATTGCTTTAATACCTATTATTGCTTTAATAATTAATGTTCTGCTTAGTACAGCTGGCTTATGAGATGGGTAGAAATGCAAACATTTTGTATGCTTTTTAAAAAACAGCCATAATACCTGTTGACAGATTGTGGTCACACAATACCTCCAAAACATACCTCACCTGAACACCTTTTCTGTTCAAAAGAGCCACACTAAGGCATCCAAATCCAGAGCTTTGACAGCAGCTGCACTCCAGCCGTTGGATCTGGGATGGACAGTCACAGCTCTGCTCCTAAACCTACTGCCAAATCCTTCATAGCTCTGGGTAAAGGAAAAGAGAGCATTCCCAGCATAAACATTTTAGAACTTAGTAATAGCCTTCTTCCTATTGAAATAAAACCAGACTTACATAAATTACATAAATTTTTTTTTTAAAGTTCTGAAAGATGGCAAACAGGGCTTACTGGAACATCTAAAAATCAGAATAAACCCAGAGAAACTGTATCATAAAATAGTACACACATTTCTTCACCAACTAAAAAAGCCCCAACAGTTTTATTTTTGTTTTTCTGCTTTTTTTATCAAAAGGGAACAAAGCTCCCAACAGTCCCTGACTAATGTGCTAAATGCAAAAGTTCACCCAAATCTGCAGTTATTATTAAATCAGCTTTTGCTCCAACACCTCCCCAGTTACATCCTGTTCCATAAATGATGCCTCACTGTCAGCTGGAACCCCACACAGCAAAGACACTGAGCACAAAGCATCAAGCTTCCCTTTATGACTTCACATGAAAATAAAGTTGGCTTTTTTTTTTAAATTCCATTTTTGGCTAAAACTATGCAGTATTTGGCCTCCTTGTTTACTGCTGACCCCCAAAAATCCCTGCATTCCCCCCTTGTTCCTTGATATCAAGAGAAAACCCTTCCAGAAGCAACTCTGATTCCTGTGCATCCAACAGCTGAAGGAGGAAGCAGGACAACCTCTTGGAAAAAGAGCAGCAAAGCTGCCAAACTCAGTCTTAAAACAGCCACTTGGCTTGGCTTAAAACCCCTTCCAGCACCTGCTGTTAAGCTGCCAAGCACTTAAACCTGACCAAAATCCTCTCCTGCAATTGCAATTTCCAAGCACTTTTGGTTTTCGGGATGCAAGGACGATGGAGCTGCGCTTCAAGGATAACAGAGCAGGGCACGCCAGGGATGACAACGGAGCTGGGAATTCTGGGGGTGCCGATGGAGCTGAGCACATTGAGGATGATGGTGGAGCTGAGCTGCTGAGCTGACAATGAAGCTGGGAATGCCACAGATGATGTGCTGGGCACACCAAGGATAATGATGGAGCTGGGCCACTGGATGTTGTATTCTCGAAGCGGTGGATGTGTAAGGAAAGTTCCTCTGCATGGATGAACGGAGCCCATTAGCTGCGAAAGGGAGCCAGGAGCAGGTCAATACGGCACTGGAAGCGCACAGTTTCCTTCTGGCTCCCTTTGCAGGTGTGTGAATATCCGATGGTGGCACCGCCGTGGTTTTATTGGTGTGTGTGTCCTGGGGCAGAGCAGCAGGGCAGCCCTATGCGGCCAGGTCGAAGTCGTCGCGCTCCTGGTTGTAGTCGAGCACCTTCTGCCGCAGACGCGAGGCGTCCACCCAGGTGATGAAATCCTCGACGGCGCGGGGCACGAGGAGCGCGGGGTCTGTCACCACCTCGGGCCCCACGCGGATATGGCCCTGCTCCACGAAGGTGACGGCGTGGCGCAGGTTCTGCGCCATGCGCAGCTTCACCAGCAGGCAGGGCAGGCGCCGGCGGCAGAAGGCGGCGGCCGAGAGGCTCTCGCAGACGGCCAGCGACTGCCGGCTGTTCACTAGCCCCAGCCCGTGCAGCTTCTCCAGCAGCGCGGCGGCGCAGCGGGCGCGGAAGGCGGCGCTGGCCGGGCCCAGGTCGCGGAGCCGCCGGGCCAGGGCGCGCACGGCGCGGGCCAGCGCCTTGTACTGCACGTAGTCCTCCCGCCGGCCCAGTCGGTACCGCCGCAGCGCCCGCACCTCCGCCAGGTTCCCGCCCGACGCCTCCCAGTTCACCAGGTCCAGCCGCCGCAGCAGCTTCTGCTCATGGTACTTCAGTTTCCGCACCATCTTCGCGGGACCGGGATCCGCCGCGCCGCCGCCTGCGAGGGACCTTTCCGGGGCGGAGCGGCCGCCGGCCCCGCGGCTTTTCCGGGGAGGAGCCGCCGTGCCATCGCGCCGGGAGTCCCGCCCCGGGAGTGCTGCCCCGGCAGGCCCGCCCCGGGGAGCCCGGCCGGGCGGCGGGGTACCGGGATAAGGATGGTCCCGTGTCTCCTTCCCCAAGGAGAAGGCGGCAGATAGAGTCCAGCCCGGGATGCGGCTGCTTCCCCCCACGCTCTGCGCATCGCCGGGGCCAGCCCGGCGCGGAGGGGTCACCCCAGGTACGGCCACACCGCCCCGACACCCGCTCCGGCACGGGCAGCCCGACCTTGTCTCGCCAGGGGCCGAACCCGGGATTCGTCATTCCTCCTGGAAGAATGGCTGCGGCGTTGTGTTTCTCCGTGACATCCCGCTCCCCCTGATGCACAGGCCGGTTTTCCTCGAGGAGCAGCAGAATCCTCCCTCTGTGCGGTTCCTAGCACCGCAGATCTGCCGAGTGCTGCCGCGGCCTCGCCAACCGAAGGTTTCGTCCCACTTTTCTGTAAGTGCACGGTGCTGTCTGCTCCTTGGGATTCAGGATACAACAAGGAAATTCCCCAGTAGAACAGGTCAGGTTGACAATTCGGGATTTCTTTGTTTCTCACTAGCAGATTTCTGTATTGGCTCAGTCTTGATTATCCTAATTCTGGATCTTCAGCGTGCTGGGTTTGTTTCAATGTGCGTGATCTGGTCACAGAGGCCATGGTGGCCTCTTGATTTGCTTTGTGTTTATTCCCAGGTTTGTCGGTGAAGGCACCAATGGAAATGTGGAGCACCAGCAGCACTGAGCAGTTTTACAGGATCCCTGAAGGAAAAGGACCACACTCGGTTGGATGTACAGACCTGATGACAGAAAATGCAGTTGAGGTAAAGTTCTCGACTCTTTCTCCTTTGGATTTAAGCCACAATGTTAGTGAAACAACTGGCTGCAGTTTTACAGATAAATCAAGCAGAAGGTCTTGTCTGCGTGCTCCAAGCTGAGCTTTCTATCCTCTCCATCCTGGTGTAGGATGTGTACTGGGCATTTACCAGATGGATGTAACCTGCAAGCCTTCCCCATGGCCAATTCCTCCCTCTTCCTAATATCCTTGCCTTTCTCCTACATAAGATTACTGCAGAGAAACTGTGTCCTCCTGGGACCCAGGGGGTTCTTCCTACCCACTCCCCTGCTCCCTCCTGCGCTGGGCTTCTGAAGAGGTTCCACACACAGTCTCTGCGACTGTAGCTGTTCTCATCCCAGAGATCCCAACAGGATTTGGCAGGGTTGGGAGATGAAGGTGTGCAGGGCTGGGAGATGAGCCTTTGCAGTGTTTCAGTTGCAGGTAAAAGATGAGATGTCTTCTTGAGATTTTATCTCTCGGAAGAAGAACAGAATGTCAATTCTGCAAGAGGTTAGCACGGTGAAAAGCCACAGTAAGACAGGGACAGTAACCAGACAAGTAATGAGCTTGCTTGTGAGTTTCCATTTCAAATCCACCTGCCTTGGAGAGAATACACCTGCATTTACACTGTGGTTTTACTCCTCAGACTCGCCAGGTATAGTGGAACTTGTGATCAGTTTGTAATGTTTCATATGTTTTCTTTTACTGATCTTACTCTGTATCAGCGCAGAGGAGTGATGAGTTTCTCTTCGCAGTCAGCCCGCGTGTGTTTTTTTACATAAGCATTATGAACAATTGCAGTTCTATCAGACATATATAATAAACCTCTTCCCCTTTCTGGTAAACAGTTAGTCATTGGGGAGGTTCACTGGGACTATTCTGAGATCAAGTTAATATCACTGCAAATGTGGAGGAAAGTTCTTCCATAATGGTCTCTGTGTCAAAGGTTGGTTTAAGTTTGTTAAGTGAATAGAAACAAGCTTCATTAAACAAACTTTTGGTAAATGAATAAATTAGTCTTCAAGAAATCAGGCTTTATTTCAAAGCTCATGTTTATTTTGGTCCTAATTGTAACTTACTAAATCAAAAGTACAGTTGGAGCAAGACAGTGAATTTGAATATGGTGTTGCAAATTCCCTTGCAAACCAGGAAGTAAGAATGCAAATTGTACACAGTTCATCTGCTGGGAAGTCTGCTTTGGGGTGTGCTTTGGTACACTGCTGCTGTCTGTGAAGGAAGAAGACTGACAAGGGGGTATGCAGGGTCCCTGTGAGTGTGGAAAGCTTGGGTGCTTTCCTGGGATACCTGAAGTGCAGACATTAAGAGATTTGAACTGGTGGTTCAAATCAGGCAGATGAAACACAGGTTAACAAAGTTGTGTCTAGAAAGATGGACCACGAGAGACTTGTGAACATCTTGATGAGGAGGAAGAGCGATATATTGTTCTCCCTTGTTGTGCAGCTGCCCAAGAGCTTTGCTGACAGCCTCTGCTCTACAGTTTAGGCAGGAACACTACAGCCATGTTAGAGAGCCTTCTCTTCTCCAGGCTGAACGGACCCCAGCTCTCTCAGCCTGTCATCCTAGGAAAGGTGCTTCAGCTTTCGGGTCATCTTCAGTCACCCTTTAACAGTCAGCCCTATAAAATGTAGCAAAATGCATCATCAAACCATTCCCAGTGAGGAAGATGGAAGAAAAGATCCAGCAAGATGCTGGATGGAGCAAATAGGTAGTGAGTGTTTGTAATAATTAACTTAATTAAACGAAACATTTCTAATAAGCCCTAGGCTAACCTAGAGAAGGTGATGTGTATCTCCACCTGTGGTGATGTTTATTGCATGCTACTTTAAATTCATTGTAGGCACAGGAAGATTGTGACATAGGATCGGCATCAAAGCCTGTATATGATTATAATCTCATGAGATTCTCGTGATTCTCTTGAACTGCATTCTTGCATCTGGAACCCTTTCTATAAATGTTTTTGTGTTCCATTTTCTCTGCCATATATAAATAAGTACTAATATTCCTTTTTGTTTTCTTTTTTTCTAACCCCAGGGAAGCTTCTTGCGCCTGTATTATCCAGCGTGTGATGCCACAGATATAGAAGAGGCACGATGGATTCCAGACAAAGAATACTATCAGGGACTCTCTGACTTCCTTAATATGTACCGAGTTGTAGGAGAAAGGCTTTTCCATTATTATGTTGGTAAGACTGGTTCTGGTTTTATTCCTTGCCTGGCGCTGCCTCAGTGCTCCGTGAGCAGGGTGTTATTGCTGCAGGGCTGAAAAAGAGTTTTTAATAAAGAAGTGTCTTTTTGAGGAGTGGGTTTGTGAGGCTCAGTGCTGAGTGTGACCCGGTTCTCAGGCAGTCCCTGACTGCTGTGGATAGGAGTGTCTGGGCAGTTTACTCTTGGTAAGCTGTACCTGTGTGTTGGGATTTAAATCCCACAGGGAAACGTGCAAAGATATAAAAGTCATAGAGATTCTGAGGTCTGAATACCAGCAAGACCTGGGTGCCTGATTATTAAGGTTTAAGAGATATGTACACCTTGTGCCAGGCTGTGGATGGGAGGAGGAGAAGGCAAGTATCTTCTGCCAGTAGAGAGTATTTTCAGAATCAGATCCATATTTGCCTTCTATTTTAAAGATGAGACTTGGTACCTTATCTTCAGGTGATTGCTCTGATATCAGTGGTCACCACATTCTTGGGATCTCTCCCACAGGAACAAACGCCTTCCCTCATTTCAGTAATAATGATGTACACTTCTGTTTTTATCTAGGTTCAGTGACCTGTCCTGCAAAGTCAAATGCTGCTTTTAAGCCAGGAGAAAAATACCCACTTCTCGTTTTTTCCCATGGACTTGGAGCTTTTCGGTAATTTTGCAGTCTGTTGACAAACTGGTTTTGTTGTCTATGGAGACAGCAGTCTCCAGGGGTGCTTCTGAACAGATTTTCAGTAGGGGGGTGAGATCCTTGTGGAGGTGAAACAGATTTGAAGAACAGGCTGCTGTGTGTCATTATGCCTCCACTGAAACAACAGCAGGGTTGGTGTATGGTTGGTCACAGAATAATAGAACAGCCTGGGCTGGAAGGGGCCTTAAAGATCATCTCTGCTGTGGACAGGAGCACCTTCCACTAGACCAGGTTATTCTGAGCTCCATTTGTGTTTTCTCCTTGTCTGACAGAGGTGAAGGTATTTACCAATCTACAAGCACGTTGTGAAGATTAGCTGGTTGATTTTTGGACAACTCTTTGGAGATGCAAAGTGCTGTGTGTACTATGTATTAAAAATCAGTAGCATTTTTCCTTCTGAATAGACAGTAAAACAGTACCAAGGTTTTGTAAACAGGCTGTGGTGCCTGGCATACAAACTCCTGCTCTGCTGGGTAGCAAATTTAAATGGAAGAAATATTGAATGACTAGTGCATACCTAGTGTGGTCAGCATTTAAAGAGCAGTGGAATTGAAAGAATGACATCTCACCGGAGTGTGGTTTTTATTGCAGGACAATCTATTCTGCTATTTGCATAGAGATGGCTTCTCAGGGCTTTATAGTGGCTGCTGTGGAGCACAGGTGAGTATGCTGCACATTTTGGAGTTCTGAAGGAAAGAAACTTTCTCATATTGAACTGAATGGTATTTATTCTAAAGAACTTCTGGATTTTCTTTAAAAAAAGAAAAACTAACATCTCTTTTTCAGCCCTGCCCACACTACCCATAGCTCAACTCTTCTCTAAACAAAGGGAATTTTGTTTAGATAAGCCCTAGAATGAAAGGTCTTGGAGTAGCTATCATTTGTCATTCTTCAGATATGCAATTTGTCTCTCTCTTATTACTGGAATATAAAGTAGGTGAAGAATATAGAGGAGGTGGGAGTTTTGGTGGGGTTATTGCATTATTTAGAAAGTCTGTGCACACTGGGTTGCAATTGCAGCAGCACTGGTTGATAGCTGGATCTCTTCAGACGAGTGAAATCTAAAACTTGTGCTGACTTCATCTCAAACCCAATGGAATGCATACCCAGAAATAACCTCCTCTTGATATTACAGAGATGAATCCGCTTCAGCCACGTATTATTGTAAAAGAAGGTCCGTTTCTGAGTCACAGGAAGAGTCTACACCCGCCATGGAGAAGGAGTGGATCTACTACAGGAAACTGAAAACTGGAGAGGAGGAGCGTTGCTTGCGCCATAAGCAGGTGCTTGGGCTGGCTCTGTGCTCTGGGAAGTGTGGCAGGAGCGCTGTGTTTAGGACTAGCAGACTCTCCCTTCGGCCAGGGGAGCAGTCTTCTGCCATGGCTTGGGGATATATAAAAATGGATTGGGTCCTGTGTCCCTGAAGGGAGCAGCCAACAACAGCTTTCTTCAGAGCATAAACTGCTCCCTCAACAAAGCTTTTTCTTGAAGTGGCACTCTTGAGCTGAGTCATCTGTTTTTCCTCTGGTTCCACTCAACTTTCTGTTTCTTCGCTGTGTCTTCATACTTTTACTGCCCAGCCCAGCCTAAAAGTGACACAGAGTTGAGCTCAAGTGTTTGCGTGGCCTTAGGCTTGCTTTAGATTTCATTTACCTTTCCATAGCAAGATGAATCATGGCTGCTCTGAGCAGGATGTTTGCTTTATAGTCTTTACCACACTTGAAGGTGTTTTTTAGCAATGTAAACAGTGCAGACTTCCAATTTATAATAAGGAGTATTTATGCTAGATGTAATGTGGCCATAATGACAAGCTCCTCCAAGCATAGACTTGACCTTTAAAATATGGGAGTGTTTTTTCCAGCTAATGAAAACTCAGCCAGGGAGGTGCTTCTCTTTATCTCTCTGGGCCATACAGAGAACAGTACAAGAGTCATTTCCTGTATGTGTACAGCGTCCTACTTGTGAGTGCGATGTCTGAGCTTGGAAATAACCTCCAGAAGCCGTTGTCTGCAAATTTCACAAATAGAGAAGTCAGGAGATTGGTATTTATTTGAAATTCAGAACAGACAGCTTGCTGGCTGCCTACACACTGTGGTTTCCAAGATCACTACTGTTCCTTGGTTCTTGAAGCTTTTTGTTTACTGACATATAAAAAATTGTTCTTATATAGAACAATGAAAACCTTTATTTGCAACAGCTTCACTACAGTTTTCAAGGATGAGTATGTATAAAAAAATGGGATGGGCTTCTTCACTGTTTCTTAATTTGGGTTTATTCAGAGTAAAGACAGTTTCAAGGCTATTGTCTGACGGGGCAAGTGATGGAATGACATTTGCTCATCCAGGTGAGCCTGAGAAGCATCAGTGAGTCAGCCTTCCTTGGAGTTGTGTAACTTAAGCCTTTGCACATCCCAACAACCCCGTTTCTTAAGCAGTGACGGGACAAAGGAGTTGAAGGCCTTTAGTGAATGTTACAGGGATAAATTCCTTTGCGTGCAGAAATTCTACACAAGAACTTCAGCTCTTTACACCTCCAAAAACCAGTTTTGTTGTTCGTCAGATGGTTCCATTCTGCAGTTCAGAATTATTTGTATTGTTATCAGACACTTAGGGGGGAGAAAAAAATCAGAGTAAGTCCTGTGTCCAAGGGGCTGTCAAGCCTGGCAGTTGTCTGATGATTCCTTCCGCTGCTCTGCCCCAACCTCTGTTTCTCCTCAGGTGCAGCAAAGAGCAGAGGAGTGTATCAAAGCTCTCAATCTCATTCTTAAAATAAATTCAGGAGAGGAAGTAATGAATGTACTACATTCAGACTTCAACTGGAACAGCCTAAAGGTGAGTGAAAGGTGGCAGCTGTATTTTGTTAAACACTTGATAATGCTCCTGTTTTTCCCCTTCCATTTCTAAACTGGTTCTGTAAAGTATTCTGAAGATCACACTGTAGATGTATGAACATATTCTCAGGTCATCCCAAGCTGAATAGATAGTAATGGAGCTGAAACGATGCTCTACCTACTTCAGTAGGATCTATTGCCTAAAAAAATTATTCCCTTTAAAAAAGTAAGTTTGGGAAAGAAAGTCTCTTACAGCACCTGGATTTTTTTGACAGGATTCTGTTGATACTAGCAGAATAGCTGTGATGGGACACTCTTTTGGTGGTGCTACAGTTATTGAAAGTCTCAGCAAAGAAATGAGATTCAGGTAAGTATGCAAAACAAGGCCGGAAACATTTGGCACTTGAGAGGTCTGGAGCAGGGCACTTTACGTAGGATCCCCCGACTACTAATTAGCTCCTGAAGAAAAGTTTTGTTTGGCATGTCTTGCTTTCTCCAGCCATGCTTCTTCCAGGTGTGGGGATGTGGTGGAACACAATAGCTGCATCTTATTGTGGGACCATGCAGTCCAGCTGCACCTGGCAGTGGAGACCAACAAATGGCAAGAATGGACTAATTCTCTTCCCCCAGAGTAGAGATAATTCTGAAACAAAATTATTCATTTACCTGTTCAGTATCAGAGAGACTTTCTCTTTCCCATGTCTTGTGCAACTTAAAGCATGCTCAGAACTTCCAAGCTTTCTGCTTCTGTGCCAATATCCAGATGTTTTTGGCAGGTGTGGCATTGCTCTCGATGTATGGATGCTTCCCGTAGGTGATGACATTTACCAAAACAGCATCCAGCAACCACTGCTTTTTATCAACTCTGAAAAATTCCAGTGGGCTGAGAACATCTTAAAGATTAAGAAGCTCATCTCCAATGACACAAACAAGAAAATGATCACTATCAAGTAAGTGCCCAGGATCCATCATTTCCGTGGTTGAAGCTCTTGTTGGAGCTGTGCAGTTACATGGAACTGCAGAAAGACAGACAGTCCCTAGAGCACAAGTCTGATGAGGAGCAGCTGAGGGAGGTGGGGAGGCTCAGTCTGGAAAAAAGGAGGCTGAGGGTGACATTTTCACTCTCTACAACTCCCTGACAGGAAGGGGCAGCCAGGTGGGGGTCAGGGTCTGCTCCCAGAGAACAAGAAGAAAGGCCTCAAGTCGCACCAGGGGCAGTTCAGATTGGATATTAGGAAGTAGTTCTTCATTGAAACAGTTTTCAGGCATTGGACCAGGCTGCCCAGGGAAGAGAGGGAGTCACCATCCCAGGAGGTGTTTAAAAGACACTCAGATGTGGCACGGAGGGACGTGGTTTAGAGGTGGAATGGCAGTGCTGGGTTAATGGTTGCATTTAATAATCTTAAAGGTCTTTTCCAGCCTAAAAGATACTATGACTGTCTCTCCTCATGGCCCAGGTTTTCACTGCATGTTTAAATTAGCCATACATCCCCCACAGTGGAGAGAGAGACCTCTCAAAGCAGCCAAGAACCCCAAGTTTAAGACACTTCAAGGTGTGCATTCCTGCCCTGGGGCATAAGCTTTGTGCTGAGCCTCGTGCATTACCTGCATTTGAACACTTGAAACGGCCTGCTGGGGACAGTTCTGCAGCCAGGGTAGGGATGGCTTTGTCCTGCACCGCAGAGCAGGGAGAGAACCTGATTTTGATGCTTTGCCAAGCCAGCTCTTTATTGCTGTTGCAGTTACAGTGACTTGCAGCAAGCATGCACAAACCTTCCTCTCTGTGGTTAGGGCAGAATTTCCTGCTTATCTTGCATGCTTGTGAGATTAACCTGTTTTATCTTCTCCTAAAGACAGCACAAAGACATGTGACATAAGTCTGTGCATCTTTTAATCAGGCAATTTAATGTATTCTTATAAGCCTGTTGATAATTTTTCTCTTTGCAGGGGGTCAGTACATCAGAGCTTTCCTGACTTCACCTTTGTGAGTGGAGGAATCATTGCAAGATTTTTCAAATTAAAAGGAGAAATAGATCCAAATGAAGCGATTGATATCAGCAATCACGCTTCATTAGCCTTCCTACAGAAACATCTGAGTAAGTTATCTGTTTACAGCGAAGTATGACATTAACTAATATTTAATTCCTGTGAAGCTTTTTATATAACTATTCGGTTTAAAACAAGATCAAAGTAAGTGTGTCAGTGGAAAAAATAAGTCAGACTTTTTCTAGGGGTTTGTCAGGTACTTTTGTACTCTTAGCAACTCAGAGGAAAATTACTGATACTTTGTTCTGGTACAAGAAAATCTGGAGTATCATTTTTTCCTCCTTAAAACATTTTTTCTCCCCTACCTGGCACCAAGTTGATTTCCTTATTCAGTGTCGTTTTACAAAAAACTGATTACTTAACCCAAGTGGCCATGAGTTTTCTTTCTCCCATGTTATAGGTCTTAAGAAAGATTTTGATCGGTGGGATCCTCTTGTGGATGGCATAGGACCCAATGTTATTCCTGGAACCAATATTGACACATCTCCAGCTGAACCTGAATAAGGAATACAAAGAAGTACTAAAAATGCCATGGACAGCAGGACACTAATATTGGCCAGACGTTGCTCTGACATGTGGTGGCATTAAACACCTACAAAGCTGTTGGGGTCTGGAACAAAAAAAAAGACAAGGCACTAAGTTACATAATCATAAAAACAGAGGTTTTCAAATGAGTTAGTGGGATGCTCTGAAATACTGCAGCAGAGTAATTTCTGCTTTGTAGGCAGCTTGGGGGGAATCACTTGATAATAACTTAAATGCTCTTTCTGGTTTTGACTTGAGTCAAATTTTGCAGAGAGACAGATTGAACTCCAAGGAATTCAGCTACAGGCTGATTTACCAAGCTTTATGTCAGTTTGCATCCAGCAAGCCTTTATTGCAGCGTAAGGATAAAAAACCAAAACAAAACAACCCCAAACCACCACTTTTCTATTTAGATACTAGGTATTTCAGCTGTGCTCTGACAACAGTTGGGAGTTGGGGCAAGTTTTTGCTCCTTCTAGTCAGAGATGACTGTGGAGGGTGGTCTTCAAAACTGTCTCTTATTAAAATAAGTCACAGTAAAAGCTACAGGAAAGAGTTCAGCTCACAGCAGAGAAAGTCCAGACACAGGACTCCTCACAGAAGCTTAATCCACTTAAATGTAAGATGTGTTTAGCGCCATAGCTAGAGAATGATGTTCATATCCCAAAAGCTTCTGAATGGGTCACTCTTGTTGTAGCAACTGTAATTGCCCTTGGGCAAAGCTCCAGCAGCTCCTCTGCTGTCAATGTCTGTGTTACCACTACTACAGTCAGACTGCAGGGGAAATTACAGATGTGCCACCTGTACATCTCCCTTTACATGGTCCTTGTTAGCACTGCTGCATCTCCTGAGGTCTCTCCTGGTAGTAAACGCTCTCCAGACACTCATCTTTGTCCAGGTACTCACAATGGTCTCAAGGTGACACAAGAAGCAGTTGTCTCCCGCTGACAGATATGGACAGCAATGGTAGTACCTGGACAAAGACTGTCAGCAGCCACCTGGCTGGCCTTGTTTAAGGCTCTCATTTTTGGATCAGAACTGCCTGAGGCTGCCCCATGGAAGGGTGTCTTCTAAATTCTGTTCATTTCAAAATCAGGTTACAAACAAAACCACTGAAGCAAACAGAAATTAAGAAATTAACAGTGTAATTAAGTATTATACATAATCTGTGATCTTCAAATGAGATTGCAATAACACCTAAGACCTGTATTTTAGAATTTAATTAAATTCTCCTCAGCCTACTGCCGTGTTTTGTCTCTGTTAAGCAAATAAACACGTTTGTCTTGCTGAGTCAGCACTAACACTTGAGATCTACTGTGAGATTCACTATCAGCCTGCTTGGGTTCTTAAGTCCTTGAAAAATCCACAGCTTCTGAAGAGGAGGAAGCAGCTATGCTATACAGGAGCATGGAACACCACTATAAATATTGATATAAAATAGAACCCCCTTTTCAACACTTGAGAAGGAGAATAAAAGGCAAGATCTCCTTAAAACAGCTGCAGGTCATGTCCTTAGCACATTGCACACGTAGGGCAGCAAAGCCATTCCACTGGGTCTTCTTCATATTTATAGGAAAAGCTTGATCTTTCATTAGTGCAATTGCAGCAAGTTCTATTAATTAAGTGCAATTAATGTTTCAAAGCATTCACCATAGCTCACAGTGCTCTAGAGAGCTGGTTAGGGTCAAAACACAACCAGTGACTGCAGAACAGCCCTCACACAGCGTTTGGGCTTCTGCACAGGAACAGACACAAGTCATTAAAACACATTAACAAGCCAGTATATGCCAGCCAAAGCTTTATTCCAGCTCCTTCCATTGCTTTAGAACAGTACCAAATGCAAGACTTCAACCTAAAACAACTATGTTCCCCTATGGAGAAAAGAAATTTCTCCCCACCCCTAACCCCGCCAAAATACCCTCAACTTTTTTTTTGAGAAAGAAACACTTAACACTGCAACTTTTCCAAAAGCAAACATCAGAAAACAGTGCTGTACAACACAGTAGCATATAAAGAAACTCACAAGAAACCTTTGTTGAAGAACCACCCACCAAGAACTCCATACAAGTCAGTGCACCCCAGTCAGTAAAAAATGCCAGTCAAGAGGCAAATTCTTATTTAGGAAAGTACAGCTATAAGAAACAAGCTAACAGTAACAGTCTAGCAACAACAGCTGTAAGAAATCAAGCTGACAATAACAGTCTACCAACACTATTCCTTTACAGGGAAGTTCAGCAGTGACAGGCATTTGGTCAGTTAGGTAGAAAAAATAAACCACTCAACATTTTGCTTGTATTTTTGTTCCCACAAACACATTTTCATGGGAACATCTCACACACAGGCACTTGTTCAGTTTCACGTGGTCAGTGTGTCACTTGGTTTCAGCAATGCTGGAGGACATGAGGATCTTCAGCTAAATTTCTACTGCAGCCAGTTTGCTTTTCTATAAGGAATAAACACAGATTAGACCCATCAAGATGTTTCTATAAATGTGTATAAAGGCATTAACATCAAAAGTCAGCTCTACAGGGCTTCAGACTAAATACTATTGACGTATTGGACCATATTAAAAGACTACACTTTTATACGAAGATGAAACAGCTGAAACAGCAGAAGTGCCCAAGAAGAGGAAGCAGCAGTGCTCCCAGATTTCAGTTATGAGTTCAAGTCACCCCATCCCTCAGTGGGCTTGGCATAAGCCACTGCAGGAGGTTTTGCACTTCAGTCTTCATCAGCTCAAACTGCCTTTCCAGGCAGTGGCAGTGTGTGCAGCAGGATCCAGCTGTGTGACATATGGGTGCATGACCCTGACTCACCTTTCCTGTGCTTGTGCTGAGGGTGCATACACTAATTCCATGCAAAGTGTTCAAAACCAGAAAAAAATTCACAAAATCAAGAATAATCCTGCATCTGAGTGATGGAATTGAGGGAGAGTTTGTAGATTCACCATTTTAACATTTTATCAAATTCTTTTAACTAGCCTTTTTCTTGCTCAACAGGCAACCTGATCTCTGTTGCAGGCTTCATTATTTGTTACCCATAAACCAGTACAGTTATACTGAAATACAATTACCAATTAATCCCTGAAAGCACAGATGCTATCTCCACTTCAACTCAGTTCTTCAGTCTTCATCAGGCAAGCACAGAAACAAATTGCCCAGATAGGTTTAGGAGTCTTCATTCTTGGACAGATTCCAGAACAGGCAATAAGGTCCTTAGCAACCTGACGTAATTGGCCCTGTTTTTACCACGAGGAAAGGCCCCTTCCTTTCAACCAGAACTCCTCTACAATTCCATAATTATAAAAATAGCATGTAATCAGAAAGAACCTTTACTATTTATTTGGTACACTGAATAGGTTTTCACCAGTAACACTTGAAAATTTTTAAGTAACAATAAAGATGTACATGTACTATTCTCAAACTATCCTTAAAACAACTAAAATGGTGTTATTATGGGTTTAGATTTATAGGTTATGGGACTGGGACACTTAAATCCTAAACTAAATGCTTATTAGAGTCTGCCTAGCAGTTGCTCACCTTGCCTCAGAAACATGACCAAGAACAAAGAGCATGGTGATGGCAATGCTCAAAACCCTGCCAAAATCTGTAACTTGGGTGAACCACCACAGCTGTTCCAAGAGGCTCAGTCCATTAGATGAATAAATAAATACTACATTAGTTTCCAATCCAGACTGAGTAGCAGTTTTCACTACATGTAGTCACCCTTAAACTGACAGTACATAAACTAATGCTATCAAGAAAATCCCAACCACAGTATCAACTACATAAGCTCAAATTAGGGTTTCAACTGTATTTGCTAAAATAAAGCATTTCCTAGAAAATTAGAAAGCATTCAAACGCTGAGTAGACAACCCATCTGGGGGGCTTAAAGTAGACTTACCTTGAAGTAAGGACTCCTCTGGTAAGGACTGCAAGTTTTCTGTTGCAGGGGTTAATGCCTACACAAAAAGGGATCCTGTTATGAAGCTGGCACTATTGCCAGGACTTCCACTGAGGTGTTTCCTTTAATGCTAGACTAACTTCTTACATCAGCACTACTGGACTCCTGTTTACCACTGTTTTCCCCCCTTAAAACTCACTACATTAGTCTTTTACCCACTTTTCACTTTGATGCAAAGGCTGCATGTGAAGAATGAACTGGAAATTCATGCTATTATCATCACCAGCAGCATGGCTGATGACCAGAGTTTTGGGTTCCAGACATGAGTTTTTCATCCACCGGTAGGTGCTTCATGAAGAACACTGGTAAGAAAACCTTACTATTCTTTCCTAAGTAGTCCATAATAGAAATATTTTTCATGATTTAGCAGTTAGTTAGCACCTCTTCTAAAAACCAGTACTGTCCTACCCAGTCCATATCTCACTTCCATACCTCAGAGGATCTGCGAGCCCAGTCAGGAATTCCGTTCCAGACGTTCTCAGGATGCACCATCTCCTCCTTGCCGCTGCAGAGGTTCAAGACCTGTACAGACAGAGCCAGAGTGGATCTAGCACAGCAGCAATGCACTCAATAAATAAGACACGGCAGTAGGAAAACAGAGTTGAGGACTCTGTGCCTTTGAGAAGGTGTTGAGAAGTCTGGATCTTGCAAAAAAGGACAAGCTAATCTCTAATAAAACTGAATATAGTTACTGAGGCTGCTCAAGGCTCTTCTGGGCTCCTAGAAAAAGGCTACAAAACACCTACTAGATCAGAACCAGAAGGAAGCTGATGAATAGGGATATCATTACATGATAATCTCTGACACTGGCACTCATCTGAATACAGCTTAGACACCCAAGGGATCTACCAGCAAAAGAGCTGGCTTCCATGATCTCCAACATTCAGTCTTCCAAAAGGTGGCTTATATATAACAATCTTCTGGATTTGCAACCTTAAATTATAACTTAAGGTAATTTTATCTGAGTACAATGTCTGTGTGTGTATGTACATCAATACACACTCCCCCTGGACTGAAGTCCAGGGGCCTCATTCATCCCCCAGCTCAAACAGCAGTAGAACAAGGCAGCTCACTGGATTATCCTCTACTGTTAAAGTCAACTCCCACCAACCACTAAAGCAATACACATTTCACCGAAGCAGGAATAGTTCTGGATTCGTTATTACTTGCAGTATAGTTTGAGTTTCTTCCCAAGTTTCTACTCCTCTAGGACTAACTCATCAAAACACCAGTAAAATAATGTCAAGTTTCATGAGCATTTAATGGTAACACAGCTCCACAGCAGAACATTTATTTGCAGGCCAGACAGAACCACACACGTGGGTCTCAGACTGGAGCCAGATCCTTCAATAATCCCAGGTAGTAAAAGAGAATAAGATGTGAAGGGAGTATCAAGTGCTGACATGGATCATCCAACTCGAGACACTGCTGTTTCTCTCTAGTCTATAAATTCAGAATCAGCCTTTGCAATACTTAAATTCTATAAAAGAGATCTTTAAAATATTCACAGTTTAGAGAGAGACCAAGGAAGGACCAGATCTTAAGAATGCAGAAAGAGTATTCCAACCACACTTACCTTCGTACCCTTCTCAGATACCTCCAAAATGCGAGCATCGCACCATTTGAGAGAGGTCCACACCACACATTTGGAACCAACAGCAAAGCCCTTCAGATTACAAGGATACTCATGGTGTGCTACAAGAAATGATGACTTATCAGTGAAGGAGGAAGAAAAAAAACAACCCCAAACTCATAAAACCCCACAAAAATCAAACCTCAAAAAAACCTGAGATGCCTCAAAACACTGCTCCTCCACCCCCTCCAAACTACTTGATATTTTAAAGTTTAAAAATTGTCATCCCAAAGAGTCTTGCAAATGTGCTTCATGTTCAGAAATGGATTTCCACACAAAATCATTAATCTTCCCAAGTAAGACTCGTTGCTGTTAGCCTGTCACATTACCCATGAGACACTACACTTGGTCTGCTGTCCTTAACCCGAAGTATTAACACTAATACATTAACTTATTAGGGAATAAAAGTTAGGTTTTCTACAAGAAAGCTATTCTCATGTTTGAATGTGCACAACATTTTGATTATTTAACTCTTTAAAATCAGATACTTTACCTGCACTGCAGTCAGCCAAGTTCTCGTTTTGCTTTTCTTCTTCCCCAGGCTTACAGCCGAAAGACTGAACACACACACTTCCACTCTCTTTAAATGAGTCAGACAAGTCTTGTTCCATCCATTCTTCCACACAGTCATCTTTCTTCTTCTGCCACCCCTTATGTTTCTCAACTTTGCAGTCACATGACTTCACAGTCAAAACAGGCCTCTGATTTGCTGAGTCTTTTGAAAGAAATGAATATTGACTTCCACTACTTGCAGAACTCTGCAGCACAGCATGTTCCAGCCCTAACAAGTCCTCCTCCCTGTCTTCCTGAGGAGGCTGAACATCAGGCAGCACCAGTTCCACAAAGGGCTCAAATTTGGTTCCTAGCATCAACTGCTTGTCATGCATCTTCTGGTGCAGTTCTTTCTCAGGTCTACCACCAGATGGTGACAGCCTTAGGGAAGGAGGGTCTGCTTCCATCCAATCATCATCTGTTTCATGAATTCCAGACAAATTTGCTTGCAGTTTCTTGGTCTTCTCTCCCAAAGAAGGCTGACCATCAGATGCAATCAGCTCTACTGACTTCTCTCTGTCACTAACTGAAGGCACCAGGTTTTCTTTCTCATTAAGTAACGGTAAAATTTCAGGACAGTTCAGAGCTGTCAACTGCTCTGTCTCCTCCCTCACAACTGTCAGCTCCAGCAATTCCTGTTCCAACACCGTCTCTCTTGCTTCACTGCCTGATGCTGCCTGCGTTTCAAGTGACTTTGCTTCCAGTGCTTCCTTTGTTCCTTCACCAAAGGAAGATTTTTCCAAAAGTCCCTCTAGCTCCTGCAGGAGCTCATTTAGATCATGACAAGGTAAGTGCATTTCTAATGGATCCCTTTCTAATGTCCCTGTTCCATTGCTTGCAGATGGCTGTGCCTGGAGCACTGGCAATCTCTGCAGTTCTTGTTCTTCTCCTAGGAAAAGGCTGGCTGCTGGAGCACTGCCTGTCAGTTCTGCTTTCAGCTCAGCCTTCTCTCCAAACATTATTTCAAGCAAGTCTTGTTCTGCAGCTTTCACTCCATTCCCCACAATATGAGGGCTGCAGCTTCTCATTGGTTCTAGTAACATACTGTTATCACTGTCACCTTCAGACCGAGGTATCTCTTTATCAAAACTGTTTTCACACTCTCCTATTTCATACCCATCATCAACCTGCCCACTGGCAGCTCCCACTGACACATTTGCTTCTGCAGTCTCTAAGCACTCAGAAGTTACGCCCAGGAAAGGATCAGAACAAAACAAAGCACTTTCACTTTCTTCCTGAGCTAAGCTACAAGCAGCAGTAGCTCCTTTGTCGAGACAAAGATCCAAATTGCTGTTTGAACTTCTGTTTTCCTTTAGGGGGTTGCAAAGGTTTGAGAAGGCACTGTCACCAGTTTCTTTATTAGCCTTCCAGAAAGGCTTCATCTCCTCATTAATACTATTGCCAGAAGCTTCCAGCTTGACAACACACAGAGGGACTTCAGAATCTTTATTTTCCCAAATTTCTAGTACTTCAGCTCCTAATACAAGGTTTTCAGTCATATCATAAAACTTCTTATTTGCTTCACTAAGCCACGAGCCCTCTGAGGGACTGAAACCTGACAGACAGCAAGCAAATGCTTGCCCAGGTACTCTGAGCAGTTCACATGGCATCTGTCGGATCATCTCCAGGCTGATGGCTTCCTCACTTCCGTAATCCACGTGTCTAACAACTACACTGTCATCTTTCACACTGCTGATCTGAGCTCTGTAGAACCACCCATCTTGACTGTATTTCGCTAGACAAGTATCACCACTTTTAATACAAGACTTGCCATCGTTCAGAGAGCTTAGCCCAAGCTTTTCAGCTTCCTCTATTTTTTTCTCAATGTAGCTCACATCTTTGGTATCAGCACGGTGACACCAGAAGAATCCTGGACTATTTACCACTGTGACATAAATTTTTAAAGTCTGACCTGCCTCTGGAAATTTCCAGATAAACGATTCACTTACACAGGAAATCTCATTTTGTACCTGAGGAGGCAAAGGCTCACAGACAGTTACCATGCCACTGTTCTCTCTTTTATCAATTTTTTTTCTTAAGAAAAGTCTTTCTCTACTTGCAAGATCTTTATCAGCTAAATCCACTGTTATTATACCTTGATGGTCACTAAGAATAACTTCCCATTTATCATCAACCTTCTTTACAAATTCACATGACAGCAGGATTTCACTTGTTCTCTTGGTGAAGTAAAACACTGCTTTCTCTGTCCAGTCTGCATTTTTTTCGCATTTAAGTCCACCTAGGAAGCAGTGAATGCTCATTGCTGGAATAGATGACAAGTCCTTAGGGAGCCTGCGTGCTTGATCAACACTAATCACTGAAGTATCACCATAATCAATATAATGTACCCTTATCAAATTGTCAGAAATCTTCTCTTTTACTACAGCTCGATACCACAGGCTGTCTTCTGAATACACAGCACTGATTAAATCTCCTGCTTGGAAAGGTTGTCCACAAGGGTCCTTCACTGATTTCCCACTGTTTAAACTTTCCAAAATGTTGTTCAGCTGAACCTCGTCACTCCCTAGTTGAACATAAAAATCCTGCGGGTCATTGACGTAAGACACATACACTAAGGTTTTAAGAGCAGGCACTATCTTCTGTGGTGGTAGATCAGATGCATTTTTAAGTATTATACACCTGCCTTCAGCATCAGATTTAATATCTGGCAGTGTATCCATCTGGGAAAAGAGCAGAGACTCCTCCCCTGCTTTATTCAACAAAATAGCATCCTTACTGCTAAGCATCTCATCAGGTTCTAGTAATCCAGCTGCCACATCTCCCTTCACAGAGTGCTGGAAAACGTTTACAACTTCTTCTTTGAAGCCTCTTCCGCTCCCTTGTTCTTGCTGGGCTTCAGGTCGACATTTTCTTTCAAGAGGCCTACCTGCATTTAAAGAGGACTCTGCAGTCTTATCCCTCTCATTCACATCTTTATTTCTAGAGCACGAAGTCTCATTGTGTACATGACTATGCAGTCCTGCACTGTTTAGACTTAGCTCCTTCAGTTTTGTATTAATTTGAGTATTTCCATCAAACAACTCAACCTGCAGTGTATTATCAGAGTCCTTTGCTACCACTATCGCCTTTAATCTCCTCTCTAGGACAGCTTCCTTAAACCATGTTGCAGCTTCTTTGGAAGCAGACGATGTATCAGACACAGAACACTTTATGGCCTGCATTGGCACAAGCAAAATATCAGAAGAGTCCCTGGGTAAAATAAGCAGATCATCTGCCTCTATTGTCTCTGTGTTCCCAAAATCCACAAAGAAGACTTTAGCCTTAGGTTGCCTTTCCAAAATTACTCCCCTATACCACTGACTGTCAGAGTACCTCGCCAGACACAAGGTCCCAGACTTCTCCAAGGTTCCTGTGCTGGTCACTCTCTCACTCAGGCGACTGATGTTATCAGCCAGCTGTGCCAAGGTATCTGCACACCTTTCAAGTTGGCAGTAAAAGCTCCGTGGATTCTCAACATGCGTAATATAAACGTCTTCCTCACTCCCAATTTTGATACCATGACTAGAATAATAGAAAGAGTGAAGCTGGACCAAAGATTCCAGGTGCTTTTGAGGAAATAAAGGTCTGGCTACACCTTTCTCAGTGAGAAACTGGCAAGCACTCTGAAAAGGTGTGATTAAATCTACAATGTTAAACAGGTCCCTATTTACTGAAGCCAAGGCAAATATTGTACACTTCAGATCAAGGTCAGATGATGAATCAACAACAAACTGCCGAAAAGTCTGAATCGCTTCTTCATCCCAAGCAAAAGGATTCTCACCATTGGGTTGGATTAAGTTGTAAAGGCTGCACCTGAATGCCTGAGCCTCTAACCTAAGGAAGCGTTCGCTAATTGCACGGAGATTCGTTAGACACACCTGTTCTCTGTTACCATAGTCAACATATATGACTTCTACTTTTTCTGCACAAACTCCTTCACTAATTATTAAAGCCCTGTACCATTTTTTATCCTCTGAGTATTGGGCTAAACACACAAGATTTGGCCAAACATGTGGCTGGGATGAATTCTTGCAATGCTCCTGGATTTCATCCATTAGTACCTCAAGGTCATGGAAATTTCTACTTAACTGACACCAAAAAAAACTAGGATTTTCAACATATGACAAAATAACATTAACTGTACTTCCCACTTCTAAGTGGCCTCCACAAGAGGAGCCTGGCCTAATTTCCACGTAGTTCTGACTCAAAGAAGGGTGCAGATTTTTCTCACCCTCAGAGTCTTGAGAACAAAAAGAGTCACTACGTTTAGAATTGTGAATGGCTGCAATAGGGTTCTCTCTGACCATCACACCCATGTGAGAATCAAGCACTCTATCACTGCTCTTTAGATCACATTCTTCTCTGAGCCTCCTCTCTGCATTTATTTGGCTTTCCTCTGCAGCACATACTAGGGAAGAAGCCTGTGTCACAGACTTATCCAATTTCTGGGAAGTCTTGGGTATTTCATACCCCTGGTATTTAGCATAACCCCTCTGGGCCATGAGTTCACTTACTCTTCTCTCTCCTAACTGGGACTGGTCAAAGATTTCAACCATGTATTTTTCACCCTGCACACTCAAAAACCAAACCTTTAGTTCCTTGTTCAGTAACATCTCCCTGAATGCAGACACAGAGGCTTCACTCCAACTCCCTCTCAGAGGGGAGACACCTGCCAAACAACACTTCAGAGCTAAAGCAGGCAGTTCCCTGAACCGAGGGAGCAGCTCCTTCACAGCACACAGACCCACAGTTTCTGTACTGCCTCTGTCCACCAGGTGTATTTCCACCTCAGTGTCCAGTACCCTGGTGACTACCGCTCGATAAAAGACACCCTCATTCCCACTGGCACAACAAAGGGATCCAGGCTGTGGGTCCCACCCAGCACCATCCAGCTTTGTGGAATGGGAATAAAAATTCCACATGCACTGCCTCAGCTGCCTGAAGAGCTGGTAGTGCTCATGGAGCTGCAGCCAGAACTGAGATGGGTCTTGGAGGTGGGAGACCCGTGCGCTGTAGAATGTCCAGGTCTTCAGATGCACACCAGCTACAGCAGCAGTGGCCAAATCTCTGTGTGTTAAAACAGGAGGTGCTTCTGGTGGCAATCCCAGTTCTTCAACTAAGGATTCCTCTACTTCCAGCTGCTCATGAGCCTCAGTTTGGCTCACAAGACTGCTGACCAGGCAGCAAGCCTGAGACCCAAAAAGATGGTTCAAATCGACACCATTTTCCCCATAAAGAGTCACATAATAGAGATGCTCAAAGGAGCTAAAGGCTTTGATGTGAGCACTCACTCCTCTGCCGAGCACCAATGCTTTGAGCAAATCGACCTGCAATGGGGACCAGCCACATCCCCCATCTGAAATACCCTGTAGAGCACACACATAAGTGACCACAGGCATGCGAAAACACTCGGCAGGCAAATGGCGCAGGTTAGCTCTGGTCACAGTCTCCTTCCTGCCATAGTCCACAAAGATCACAAGAGCTGCATGCTGGTTCTGCTCCTCAGCAGTGAGCTCCAGCAGAATGGCACGGTACCACCGACCATCCATCCCACGGGCAGCACAGGGTGAGCCCACTCTGGGCAATAAATCCTGCTCCCACTGGTCATAAGCATGGCACATAGTATCTGAAAGGCAACAGATCTCCTCAGACAGGCACTGCAACTGGCAGTAGATGTGGTGGGGGTCAGAGACATGGGTCACTAGGACAGGCTCTGTCACACCCAACTGAAGCTGAGGGTAGTAGTAATCCAAGGCAGGTGACAGAGGCCGATACGAGAGCAACATGTGCATAAGCTGTGGAACTGCAAAAGCTCCAAGGGAACACGCTGGAGGCTGCTGACAGAGCTGCTTCCTTAACTGGCCAAAAGGGAGGCAGCGCCTAAGTACCTGGCAGAACCAGCTGGGAGAGACACGTCTGGCCAGGCCCAGCTGCTGCATCTGGGCCACGAGCTGAGGCAGCTCGAGCACGATGAGCTGCGGTGTTATCATCTCCTGCACCACACCAGACACCTCCTTGCCATGCAGAAGGCTGAGGAACTCCATCGCCTCCACAGTCCACTTGGACACTGGTGAATCCCCGCATGCTGTCCCCTCGTGACCGTGGGAGGGCATGACACCAGCCACGACACAGCCCAGCACCTCTGGTGGCAGCTGGAACAGCTCTGAGCAGCCCCGTGCCAAGTAATACGCGGATGTGGCCACGATGTACCCCTCGTCCAGCAGGAAGACACGGTACCCCTGGGCACTGCAACTCACCACACAGCAGCGGTACCAGACATCCAACACCTCCACCAGCGCCAACTCTCCTGGGCACAGCCTGGTCCCACTGGCCCCCGGCCCACGGGGCTCTGGGTGGGCCGCCAGGCGCGGCCCGGCCGCCGCCTGCATCTCGCGGTGGAGGAGGACATAGTCAGACTTGCGTTCGCCCAGCAGCCCCCACAGCCGTAGGATGGGCACCTCGGGGTAGAGCCCCACGGCGCTGACTCGTAGGGTGACGGTATCGCCGCGGCCGAGGGACCCCGGCCCGGTGCTCATCGCGAAGCCGCCTCGATCCGCTTCCCCGACCCGCACGAGGCGAATGAACGCCCCTCCCTCCGCCCCTCGGCCTCATAAAGGGCACGCGCCGCCCACGTGACCCACAGGGAGCCGTTAGCGGCTGCCCCAGCGGCCGTGTCCATTATGATCCTCTCGGGGGGGGTTGGAGAGCGGCGCGAAGGGAAGAGGGGAAAGGAAGGTGAAGCGGACTGATACATGGGGCCGCTCCTGCTACACGGAGACGTCGCATAAGCCTCCCGAGGAACAGGGTTACGGAATTATGGCCGGGGCGCCGGGGGGCTCAGGGAAGAGCCCGGCAGAGCTGCCCTCGCCCACGGTGGAGCGCTCCACGCCGGCTGAGTGGCGGGGACGGGGTGAAGGGGGAGAGAGAGCGCCGAGCCCGCTTAGCTCCTATTGGTCAGAGCGGCGCCGGGGGCGGGACATTCGTGCGGAGCTTGGCGGCTATTGGCCAGCGGCGGCGTGAGGGCGGGGCGCCTCGTGAGGACGGGGGCCGCGGTGTGAGGGCAGGCGAGGCCGTGGCGGTGTGAGGAAAAGGAGCTCGTACCGAACACCCGCCAGGAATCGTTAATAATTCGCACTCAAAGAGAAAGTGCTACAAGATTTTTGCAAGGCATTTTTTAATTTTTATTTTGAGGTCTCCCTCAAAGGTCCATATTGGGACCAGTGTTATTTAGTATCTTCATTAACTGCATAGGCGAAGGGCTGGAGTGCACCCTCGGAAAATTTGCAAGTGATGCTGCTGTTACAAAATCCTCTGAAATAGTTGGGATAAATAAGGCCATCTAACACTGTCTTTTTAGTGTTAGCGAGTAAGGCATTACTTTATTCTTGGCCAGGAGCTCTGTGTGTGTGTGTGTGGCTGACAAAATTCCAGCCTCTACACAGATGCAGATACAGAACTACATTTATTTATGTATGTATTTTTAGCAAACAAATTAATATTCACTGGTTCTAAATTACAGAATTCTCTTTCATTAATTAGTATTCTGTCCTCTCTTGGTTATTGATTTCTCACTTCTCATGTAAATTAGTCTCTATTTTTCAGTCCTTTTATTATCTTTTTCCCAGGTAGGGATGTTCCAGCACACACACTGAGTTTTTGTTAGTCTCTTTTTCGTCTGCTGTTTTCTGCAAAATGTCCTTGTGGTGCATAAATTGTACACTGCATGTATCCAGTTTCAACAATAGACCTCTCTTCTTCCAGGCTTTGTTCATTGAAGCATATCATTTTATCAAAACTTAGAGTTTCAATGATTTTCCCACGCTGCGTGCCCATAAAAGTAGCTTATGGCAATTTTGAGAAATGCTGGCTAAAAGTGGTTTATATACACGCTGCTTATAATTAATATCCTGGTTATGATGATCAGAGAGATTGAGCAACTGTCCTATGTGGAAAGGCTGAGAGAAGTGGGATCGTTCAGCCTGGAGAAGAGAAGCTTCAGAGTGACCTAATTGTGGCCTTTCACTACCTGAAGACAGCCAACAAGAAAGATGAACTTTTTACAAGGGCATGGGGTGACAGGACGAGGGGGAATGGCTTCAAACTGAAAGACAGCAGGCTTAGATTGGATATTAGGAAGAAATTCTTTATTGTGGGGGTAGTGAGACATAGGAACAGGCTGCCCAGAGAAGCTGTGGCTTCCCCGCCCCTGGAAGTGTCCAAGGCCAGGCTGGAGGAGGCTTGGAGCAACCTGGGATAGTGGAAGGTGTCCCTGCCCATAGCAGGGGGTTGGAACGAAATGATCTTTGAGGTCCCTTCCAACCCAAACTGTTCTATGATTCTATGATAAAAATACTTCTTCTATCTCAATAGAAAGGTAAAGCTGTATATCCATCACCAGGGTTATCAGGGATTTAATGGAATGGCAGGCAGGACTGGTTGGCATGTAACTGAAGCAGCAGCTTTGCTGGTTTGTCATTGCTGGTGTTGGAGTGCAAGACAGAAAGGACTTGGATTAGTTTCTCAGGATGTCAGCTAGAAAAATACCAGGATTTCTGAACAAAACCTTCAGACTGATGCACAGGAGGTTCCATCTGAGTATGAGGAAGAACCTTCCCATGCAGTGACCAAGCATTGGAACAGACTGTCCGTCCAGAGAGGGTGTGGAGTCTCCCTCACTGGAGATATTCCAGAACTGTCTAGGTGCAATCCTGTCCCATGTGCTCTGGGATGACCCTGCTTGAGCAGGGAGGTGGGACCAGGTGACCCACTCTGGTCCCTTCCAGCCTGCCCCATTCTATGATTCCGTGACTCCCTCATAATGGTGAGATGAATGTTTTCCAAGCTGGAAGCGCACCCCCAAATGCACACAGCCACAACTGAACTACAACACAATCAGAAAGTAGAAGTGCAAGCCAAGAAGACACCCAAACTGTGTTTAATGAGAAATTGGTACACTGGAGACACTGATTGCAAAGACTAGAAGAAATCCTGGGTATTTATTCAGAGAGCCAAGTCTTCTACATAATTCCATTACTAGATATTACTAAATCGGAGCCAGCTTTATCTACTCATGGCTGCTTTTAATATTGCATTTTTGCCTCTTGATTGCCAAAGATGAACCTAGTGACAAACAACACTAGCCTCCTTCTCTATGAAGTATAGAAGTCTTTAGGTTTAAAAATAAATAAATCACTCCTGTCAAACATTTTGCGTCATTGAAGAGAATGTTACATTCCACCAAGACTGAAAGTGGGCAGAGTGCGTTTCCATGGAAAAGCGGTACCTTAATGATCCAGTCTGCCACATCAGCACCAAGACTGTCACAGGACAAGTAGCCAGCTTGGTCCTATGGAGTATCCCAAGTCCTTCAAGTGGGGCAGAGCAAACTAGTCTTTTCCTGGGAACAGGACTGCATTTCAACCATGATCTTACTCAAATAGTTGAGTGGAGAGGTCAGGCAGTCTCGGGGAAGTAAGAGGAACACAAACCCACTATTTGTGCAAAGAAAATTTGCTATCAGGTAAACTGCTTTTATCTTTTTCAATACCTAGCACTACAGGCTTGGTTTGCTGAGATGTCAAACTAACGAGGTAGTTGTTTATGTATGCGTGAATGCAATTAATAACAAAAATTCCCAAAAAAATTTATAGATGCTTAGCCACAGAACATGTTCAGTGCATTGATCAATCTGCTCTTGTCTTTAACAATAGGAACCATCTCAATTATCAAACAAGCAGACAGTATTATGTTCTATTTGCTTGGTAGACTTATTTTTATTCCTGTTTGCTGGTTCAGAAAGCTGATGCTGGCTGCTAGTTGAAGTATTATTGTGACAATTTTATTCTGTGGATAATAAAAATTTCATGTAGCAGTCTGACAATCAAATAGTATCCTTAGGTCATGGCTGCTCCTAACCAGTAAGGACTGGATTTGGAGCAACAAGCTATACATGTGATCCTACTACCTTGTGGAATGAGAATTCAGCTTTTTGAGTCTTCTCTCCTTTGTGACTATTGAAGGTTTTAGAAAGAACTAACTCCACACATCCTTCTGATTTGTTCATATGTAAGCCAGAATACCAGTGACCAAGGAGCCTGAGAAAACAAACACTGAAGTTAGAGGGTTAAAACAGAAGTAACCCAATAAACAAGCCCATTAGATTAAACTGTCTCCTCATAAAAAATCATACTCAGTCTCATACTGCTCTGGTTCCCACAGAGGTTCCCAAGCCTCTGTCTGCTCAGAGAGGCTGTGAACTCCTCATTCCTGGAAGGGTTCAATGCCAGGTTGGATGGGGCTCTGAGCAAGTGGAAGGTGTCCCTGCCCACGGCAGAGGGTTTGGAACGAGATGATCTCTAAGGTCCTTTCCAACCCAAACCATTCTATGATTCTATGATTATGTCTTTCGTACAAAAATCGTAACATTACATAGGGTTAGGGCTGCATCCACAATCCTCACATTTTAATGCTAATTGTTCTTGTAAAGAGTTAAAAAGCACGTACCATTCGCATCCAGGTTGGTATAAAGCCTTTGTACAGAGACATAAACCCTTCACCCTGGACAGTTTGAATCAAGCAGTCCATGGAAGATTTATAGAGCAGACCTCTAGCAATGTGCAAGGAGAACACACAGTGTTAGGATTACAAATAAACAACTTAAAAAAATTCCATCCCCCTTACAAAGATAATTTGTAATTGATATTTTTCTACAAGCAAATGCTCTTTTGTAAGCTCCCTGGAGTCTAATCCAGAACTGAAATCCACTGATTATGCTTGGGTGGCCATCACAACAACAACCCTCAGACGTTTACTAAATCAGTAAAACCATCACCAGAAAGATGAAGAGCAAATTATCAACTTAGCACTTCACTCCAGTGAAATCAGTGAGACTCAGGGTTTCAATTTGCTGCTGAAAAGTTGGTTTCTGAAGTGTCCATACCTTCCCTGTTTATCTCTCGGCTGGTTCATTATCCGGGTTTTGACCACGTCGGCAGGAGTTCCCAGAACAGCCGCTACCAGCCCGGAGCAGGCACTGCCAACAGCAAGAGATACTTTAGAAGAAACCAAGATGTATCATGACAATTTTAGCATCGTAACTCCAGTTCTTATAATAAAAATATATTGAAAGAGTTATCATAAGATCACGAGTAATAACTCATAACATAAACTCTGTTTGGGAGGCTTGCTAGTACTGCACTGTCCTCCCAGTGTCAGTTGCCCTCATGTCTGTATGCAGTTTAGAGTCATGGATGAAGGACCCACAATAGGCAATTCATAATTATATAAAGTAGATTTCTTCATCGTTTAAGGGAGTAAAAGAGGTTCTTCTGCAGCGGTTGTATCACTGTGCTCCCACAGATGAGAGCAAAGGTGTTTAAATGCACCAGCAAGGCATTTCTAGTGAGGGAAGTTTTGTAGCAATGGTCGTATCCTTTCTCTTGTGTCTTCTATAAAGTGATGCTCTCTGAGGAAAAAAAATAATTTTAAAGTTGCATTTCATCAGCAGTGTCAAAATCAAAGAATGGGGTCTCCTGCTGGCACAGAGAGGCAGATGAAGACAGCAAGGCTGGAAATGCTCTACAGTGGAAAAGGGGTAATTGGAGAATACAGCACCTGCTAACACTGTGAGTCACACTATTGTCCACAAGTGTCGTGTTCAGAAGCAAAAAGTGTTTCACTGAGTCATAAGTGGTCAGATCTGTAAAGAGGATAATGAGAAAAAACACTGTCAGGAGTGAATGGTGTCTGTGCTGTTCATGACACAGGATGTTGATCTCCATTGCGGCTCCTGCCTTTGGCATGGCTGGAACTCTGCCCCCAGTTTCTGATGAGGACTGTGGCACCTGAGTCCTGTCTTTAGACATGCGAGTACATTCTCCTTTCTATTCCCATCTGCTCTGATTCACCTTACAGATGGTGCTGAGTTGTATCTGGGTGACCCTCACCAGCCCCGCTGCTGGCTCAGCTTCTTGGCTTGGCCTCAGACCCGCCTCATCACCACACACTTCCCTGAGGATTTGGATCTTGGTGGAGCCTGGCTGCCTTCGCTGGCTCTGCCCTGCTCAGCTCACTTGGGCACTGGGTTGTGGCTGGTGAGGTCCCTGCCTTGCAGGCCATGGGACCCCTTCAGCTCCCGGCTCACTTTTCCTTAAGCTCAGGTAAAAACTGTTACTTTTAAGCCATTTGATTTCCACAGGACCAAAACACAGGTGTACAAGGCAGAGGTCACCTGCAGGATGCTCCAAACAGGGCCCCAATGTAGGTAATCCAGACACTAAGACCAAGGGAGCAGCTGAACTCCTTAAAGCTTTTGGTGGGGCCTTAAGTGCTGCAGACCAAATTATTTCATTTACCTCCCATGTTCACCAATGCAGCTCTCTGGACATTTGGTACCCATCCAGCCCAAAGTCCCCTTACTCCTCCTTCAGACAGGATCTTCAGAAATGCGTGGTGCACGCCCCGAAATCTGAAATCAAGATGCAACTTGTGGGTAGACAGCTCAGTGAAATCTCTGCACATTCCAGTACTTTGCTGCACTGAGTCCTCACGTAAGATTAGGAATTTATACCTGCAAGGATCTGGCCCTCTGGATCCGTGTTTAGATCCGTCTTTGACTTTCATGCCACAATATTTTACCAGAGATACTGGTTGCCTTGCAAAGCAGTGACCTGGTCCCTAACAACAGACAACCCTTTGATCCCACACTGGGTTGCAATATTAGATGTATGCGACACCAAATGATGGCAGCAGTTTGGGATGCAAAGAGCAGCATGTCCTGGTATTTGCAGGAGGGTCTCAAGCCCTGCTGTGTGCCAGCCTTCCCTGTGCCTGTGCATCCTGCATGAGCCTTTTCCCTCTTCTTCCATCTTCCCATCTTTGGAAAGCATCCTTCCCTCCCCATGGTACAGTGCTGCAGCATGGAGGATGGATTTGTGGTCCCTGGGACCACTAAATCACAATAACGAAGATCAGTATAAATGGAATTAAGAGGGGGTCTTGAATCCCCCCCACCTTCACTGCCCAGAGCCATCAGGTGCTCTCCCTCTAAAAGGGCACAGAGCAGCTGGGGAGAAGGGGTGGCAGAAAACAGAACCACACCCTGGGCCAAAGAGTGATCAGTAACGGGGAAAAAGCCACCAGCTCTGAGAGGAACCGACCGTAACGGTTTTCCTTCCAACTTCCTTTTTCCCTCCATCTGCATCTGCACCTTCACCAGATCAGTTGGGCTGGCAAAGAACTGTCCGATGGCACCCGCAGACATGCCTCCAACCACAGCCTTCCTGCCAAATGGAGAAAAAGTGTGCTCCAGAATACACTGAAAATCTTCACAAGTCACAGTGCTCGAGCAGAAGAGTTCAGCACAACCCAGGTGGAACAAGTGTAAATGGTTATTCTATATATTAACAGCTGAAGTGAAGGTAATAATTGTGATGGCTGCAGGTTGTTAAAGTAGTCAGTAATATTTCTGTAATTTTAAGAAAGAGCGAAAACTTACCTGGGGAAAAAATATCAAGGTTCCATTATGCTCCTCCCTTAACGTTTAAAGGCAGGATGGCAAAGTACACAAGTAAGGGATGATGCTCCATGCATTATAACTGAATGCCTATCTGAAATTCCAAACTGCTTGCTGATATATAAAAACTTCCTTTATCTCCCACTGCTACTAGATGAGCTGTGTTGATTTTATGGGTCTATTTATTTTTGTTCAATCAGAAATGTCAGTATTATCTGTAGTTCTCCCTCCCTGCAGCACAATGCATGACAAGTATTTTGTGTGAAATTTTATCAATCCCATTCTAAAACCAGATATATTTTGGACCTAGGATTCGGCTGTAGGACTTCTATAGTAAAGGCAAACCCCAAGCAAGCAATAAAAATATGCATGAATATGCAATATTACCAGAGAGGAAAGCTTTCACCCTCCACCCTGCCAAGCACGGAGTCACGGAGATGTTCATAAGTAACCATCCGAACACCAGTGTATACTGTGGAAAACAAAAGCAGGAGATAGTTCTTGGGTCTGCCATTTCTGGAGGTCACACTGTGAGAGAGAGATCAAGACGTTGGTTTATGACACTCCAGAGCTTGCCTGGGTGAGCTGGTCACTGCTCTCACGTTTGTGATCAGAATGGGCCAAGTGAGGGGGTTGCCTGGTGTCAGTGGGAGAGCCGGAGCGTTGTAGCATCAGAAGATCTCTCTGGCTGAGCCACAGGTCTGCCAGGAGGCAGCACAGCTTTGCCTGCAACCTAAGGAGATGGGACTGCATTGCTTCCTTCTGGGCTAATGCCAAGCACAAAACCCCCACAAGTGCTTTTGAGGTTTGTTGCTGTCACTGTATTTCCAAGTAAAGCACAGAAAGCTGTTACTTGTGGCCAAACCTCTAAAGCATTTCTTCTAGCACTTGAATTCTTCCCTCGTGCTTACAACCTCATCTTTCCCCCTCTTTTTTCCTAATCTGTCCCCACTTCCCTCACATATGAGAAATTTATTGTTCTGAGGACTCTTGAGTGGCTGTTTATGTTTCCTGGACAAGACCTTCCTGCAAAGATGACATACAACTTATATTTTGTTTTCCCATAAGCCAGAATAAGGCCATGAAGGACTGGTCAAGGGAAGGAAGAGACGATATTGCTCTGGAATCTCGTATGTTTCAAAGTGGGATTGCAGGCTAGACTGAAGAAGTTCTCACAGATATATTTGAAGTACAAGAAAATATGGCAAGCTCACTCCAAAAGACTGCTGGCCACAGAAGGCAGGACCCAAGCCTGTCCCATCACGAGCAGATAATCACCTATGTGGCGGTAGACGGCCGGCGTGGCTCCCTGCCAGAGCTTCCGCACCCCCTCCTCCTGCGCGATTCCAGCCGCCGTGCGCAGCATTCCGCGGTACGGGACCGCCTGCCCGGCCGCAGCGCCATCGCGGTGCACGGCAGCTTCACCTTGGATCTGCAGCCTGGTTTTCGTGAGATCCAGGGGAAATGTCACTGAGGGGAAAGGGCCGGGAACACACGTGAATATGAGTGCGGCTGGGGGGAGACCTCCCGTGCCGGGAACACCTGCACCAAAACGCCCTGCCAGGGCCCAAGGGGCTGTGCAGGCACCAGCAGGGAGCAGGGCCCGTACCCAACAGGGTGCAGGAAATCCCTGGAGAAGAGGAGAATTCACATCCAGAGCTGTTAAAAGTGGTTCTGGGCACAAGTAGCTAAATTACATTCCTGTCAAGCACTCAGTCTTTCTCCCATATTTAGTTTTGCAGATTTCTTATGCAATATGTGTACCTCCCGAGTGACTCAGGATTAAAAATCCTGTTCCAGTTACTCCCCCTGAATACAGACCAGTCTTATCTCGCAATCGATCATGTGGTCTCTTCAGTTCTGCCCAGCACAGTGGCAGCACATGCTATGGTCAGGAACAACCCCATGGAGGTCATCATAATGCAGACACACATTCAGGCTCACCTACAAACTTACCTGCATATCTGTCCCACAAACCACCCTAAAGCATGCTGCTTTTCTTATGCAGGCACTCAAATCATGTCTAGCCTGTTATTTCTCTCACTGAAATAACTGGTGGCCAGTGAGGGAGATCCAAGCTGATCTCAGCTCCCCAGGGCTGCTCCTGAAACAGTATGGATACATACTATGCCCCTCATTTCAGTTCCAGGCCAGGAGTGCCTGGCGATGAACCTTCCCAGCCTGTGCCCAGGAGCAGGGCTTGTCTGTGTTTTGATACCTCTGTGACACACCAGGGTCCTTCCAGAGCAGGACTCAGGTGCCAGGGAAAGGTAGTCACTGCTCAAAGCCTCAGCAGGTTTATAGTCTATTTGTGCATTAAGTTTGGTGTTCATGTTTAAAGATTAGCAAAGATTGAGAAGTTACAAATCATTAGAACAATGTGACTGATTTGCCTGTAAAAGCTTGTAGAAATTATAAAGAACATGCCGAAAAATATTCCAAATAAATTAATCGGTCACAAAGTAGTGCTATATAGCTGCCAGTGGGCTTCTATTCCATGTTTCACCAAGCAGTTTTCCAACTCCATTTTTAAAGCCATCTCCACTGTGATCGGAAACATAAGAGTCGATTTTTCTTTGATTAAACTTCATTAACTATGAAAAGGAAATTCCTGAAGGAATCAGGCCTTGCTAGTAACTTAGGCAACAGATCTGCCTGCCTCTTTAGTCTTTTTCTGGAAACCCAGCCAGTGCAAAGCTTAAATTAGTCACAACTGCATTGAGTTAATGACTGCAGCCCTTCGGTCTCCGAGGCAAAGATTTCATCCTGAAAAACCCTCCCTTCCAGCCACGGTCAGGTGGCATAAAACACTTGCAAGGCTTAGATTACGGAAAAGCCACAACTAGCACATTGAAATGCAGATTTGCTGGAGCGGAACACTGAAGGAATGAGGCATCTGGGGACTGATGTTCCCCCTGCCCCCGGTAAGTAAATCTGACCCCCTTCCCTCTCGGAAAACCACGGTGAGTTGTACCTAATTCTGCCACAGCCGCCGCACAGGCTGACAGAGCGAATTTGCTGGCTCGGGGCCATCTTTCTGGAAGAGGTAAGCTCCTCTCTTCTTCTGCAGGTGACATCTAGCATCTCCCATGAACCGAGGCTAACCAGCCACCCTGCCCGGGTCTGTCTGCAGCAAGAGCGGGCCCTAGCGCAGATCAGCTCTGGGTGGTTTAGGAGACAAGCTGCTGAAGGTCATGTTTCTCCAGCGCCAGCACCGGGAACTGCAGCACTCCGAGTGGCTCTGCAGAGCTGGAAGGTCCTTCTGCAGTGACACAAGAGACTCCAGCGCAACAGGCTCCTGGGAAATGTAGTCTGTCGCCAAGGCTGCTCTGTGTCCGGAAACCGGCAGTGCAGGTACAGACACACGCACAGTTTTGTCCATTATTTACATTTAAAAAAGTAATCATTAATGAGAGCTCAAGATTACGCGTGGGGTCTGTCTGCTTTGCGGGATGCTGTCATTGGCAGCACTGCCTGGGGAGCCCCAATCTCTATTCCTGTGTCAAGCAGCTGCATCCGGGAGGGATGAATTGATCCCGAGCTGGTTTAGTAAGAGCTGCATTAGCAACAGCTCAAGAGCTGGGGCTGCGGATTAGGCACGGAACAGCGCAGTTTGAACGAGGATCCCAGCAAACCTGGGATGGCAGAAGCTGATCGCTGCCCAGAGCCCCATTGAGTGAAAAGTTTAAAGCTTTTCCTGGCTGAATGCTGAAGTCCTGTTATGTGCCAATCCTAATTTCTCTTAAATTATCATACATATATTTAAGTTCTCATCATGAAAAAAAAAAGGTAAGATATGGGCTGTTCAAGAGAAGCTTTTCCTTTATCATTAAGGCTCAGCTGAATTCCTATGTTAATCATTAGCCATTAGTCAGTAATCCTCATGCTGATTTGAGGATTTTTTTAGGCCACAGAAACTTATCCCAGAACACCTCCCCACATGACCTGCAGTCATCCTACAGTTCTCTGTCACAGCAGGGAGAGCTTCAGAGTTACATCAGGTTGCCCAAGGTCTTGTTTGGTCCCCTGAAAACCTCCCAGGATGAGGGTTTCACAATCATCCTTTAGCTGTACGCCTCTGGGTACAGTCTCATTCTGTTTTCTCTATGACCATGCTTTAGGGAGTGGAAAACAACAACTAGATCCCTCCTTAAAATAAGCCCCATAGCGTTGCAGCAGCCTATGGAGGGAGCAGCTCTGCACGGTCATTTTTAGCCTGAAGAAAGAGGTTCTTTTTTAAATCAGATGACTGGGGGATGGCAGTGAAGAGAAATTTTCTCTTCCCACAGGATCTTTGAAATGAGCCTGACTAGAGGTAGATGCTTGCATGGACAGCTCTGTGATGTGTGGAGAAGGGCCAGTACTCATGGAGATGTATCAAACACCTGGTGTTCCTGTATCCCCAGATCCTGAGCGAGACAGCACCAGCAAAGAGGACCCTTCCTATTCATTTATTTCAGTTCTTGGTGAGATGGAATTTTTTGGTTTCTTTCCAAAGCCAGTTTGAACAAAGGCTGCATATGCGGGGAGGGAGTGTGGATGTCAGATGGGGTGGAAGCACAGCAGCGGGGTCTGGGAGAGCTGTGTGCTACTGGAGAAAGGCAGCCAGACTGCCCAGTGCCCTCACCTGTGCTTCTGTGTTAGTTCATTTGGAAAGACCATTAACCACTAACCACTGTCCAAGACTAGGACCCAGCTGGAGGAAAGCTTGGCAGTGACTGTTGCACCATTGTGGTGGCTGTGTCCTCCTCACAACAGCGCCTTGCATCTCATGTCCCTCACCAAATCATGCCCTAAAAGCACAAGCTAAACAAAACCAAACAAAAAATAGGCCAAAACAAATACAAAAGCCTTTAACGAATGTCTTCACAGAGGCTTGAGGGCTTGTCTTACATGTGTACATAGATCACTTTAAACTCACTACTCAGTGAGTTAATGAAAATATACCATGCATATAATGAAAATATAGTCCAGTATTACAAGGCCTTTAGCTCTCATATCACTTTACCCCTTTATAGGAAGAGAAATAATTTAATGGATAAAATAAGCCTAGGAAATAAACGCATAAAGAGCTGTGATAGCTAAACACGGAAGTGTAGTAATATCACAGTTAACAGTGATTTATCTGTTCCAGACAGTTTGCACAATGGAGATCAACGCCCTATTTGTCACAGTTGACATATGTGGGCTTGTTCTTCTGCACCTATGACCAACATGTAACATCCCAAGGTATTTCAGCATGACTGTTTAATGAAGGACATACACCTGTTTTTCACAGCTTTTAACCTCCTACTATCAGGTGTATTTCTGCTGTGCTACTTTTAATATACTGCCTGTCTGCACAGGTACAAAGGTTCCTGTTTGTGCACCTACTCCCGTATAGGAAGGGAGTTAAACTGTATTTGTATCTGTATTTGTGCCTCTTGCTCTTTCACTGGACACCCCAAAAAGAGCCTGGCTCCATCCTCTTTGCACACTCCCTTCAGGTGTTAACACATAGAGAAGATCCCCCTGAGCCTTCTCTTCCCCAGACTGAGCTGTCCCAGCTGCCTCAGCCTTTCCTCAAATGACAGATGCTCCAGCCCCTTTTTGGCATTGCACACTTGGCAGAAGATCACCTCCCTCAATCCGCTGGCAGCGCTTTCCCTGATGCAGCCCAGGGTGTTCTTGAGTGCAGAAGTACATCTTTAACTCGTGTTCAACGTGGTGTCCACCAGGACCCCAGATCTGCAAAGCTCCTGTCCACCCAGGTGCCCCCTCAGCCTGTACTGGTGCATGGTGATGTTCCAACCCAGGAGTGGAACAAGACATTTCTCTTTGCTGAACTTCATGAAGTCACTTTTTTTTTTTTGCCAGGAAAAGCTGGACCAGGGGATCCTTGAAGTCCCTTCCAAACTGTTATTCTATGATTTGGAGGTAAGTCCCTGTCTACCCATTTTCCAGCCTGTTGTGGTCCCCTTGGGGAGCAGCACACTCATCTGGTCTGTCAGCCACTCCTCCTGGTTTTGTATTCTCTTCAAACCTGCTGAGGGTGTGCGGGGGTAGGCTCTGACAGCACTTCCTAGGGGTTTTTTATACCTAATATATTCTGTAAGTAATTTTGGTGTGCCATTTTCACACATGCAAAGAAACTAATCTGACCTCTCTGAAACCTTGTCTTCTGACATGGCACTGATATAATAGAGGTGACCAGCAGGTTTTCAATTGTCAGTTCAACCTCAGAAGTGTTTCTCTGCTCCTCAGACACTGGACACACATCTAGCCTTTAATGAGATATCTCAGGTGAGAGATACCTTTCTTAAGGTTTCTGCTTCAGGTGATGCTTGCAGAAGTTTCTTGCCATCTGACTTGCTGAAAGCTAAATGTCTGCAAATCACAGGCTCTCTGCTTTGTAATCTCAATATTGCAAAAGACTCTTTTTTTTTTTAATTGAAGAAAGCTCTGCACTGCTTTGCCAGTGTCCCTGGCCGTGTCCCTGGCTGCCCGGGTGGCCTTCCAGCAACTGGTGCAAAGTCCAAGGATTTGGCCACATCAACATCTAAGTTTTGCAAGCGGCAGGGTTGGTCCTCATCCCAGAACAGAGCAGAATTGGCTCTGCCTTTTCCAGAACAAGGGCTTGTGCCTTGTGCTGCTCAGTGCTTTTGACATCTTGTCCCCGTGGCAGAGCTCGGCTGGCAGGGCCGATCAGAGAGGCCCCTGTTGATGAACTCGGAGCCCGGCCAGCGCGGCCATGCCGGGGCCGCGGCAGGCGGAGCAGCTGCTGGGGCTGGGACGGGCGGCGAAGAGGCAAAATGGATCTCGCTCTGCTCTTGGCAGCACTCCTGGGACTCCTCATTGTCAAGGCTCTTTTGTTTCAGCTGAGAAACCCGAGCTCCCCTCCTTGCATCAGGAGCTGGATCCCTTGGTTTGGAGCTGCGTTTCAGTTCGGGAAAGCTCCTCTGGAGTTTATAGAGCAAGCCAGAAACAAGGTAATGCGTGTGCTGGCGTGCCTGCTCGTGGGTGCGTGCTCAGGGTGGCTGCCTGCAAGGGGAAAGGCAACCAGAAACTTCTGCGTTCAGTTTTGCCCTTTCCTGTCACGTTTTATAACGTCAGGAGCATTTAAGTGGTGAAGAATCGGCTTAGTACCACCAGCATTGCTGAGCTGTGGATCTTATCCAGGCACGATCTCTGTGCTGTGATCATCCTGCTTGGACCTCTGCCGTTTTGCCTTTGCAGTCTGGCTGTGTGTTAATCTTGGTTTCAGATAAAGTGGAAAACTCTGTGCCAAGTGCTGAGACCAGGAAACTACTTATTTGCATGCCTAAAGTTAGGTGAGATATTTGAGTACCAGCTTGTATCCCTCAGCGTTCAAGAGAGACACAAACATGCTTGGCAAAGTTTTCCAACCTTAAAAAACTTAACCAAACACGAGGGTCGAGATTTACCCCCTGGACTTAAATTTCTTTTTCCGTGTCTGTTGGATAGAAAAAGATGCAATTATTAATTTAGGTAAGATGCCTGATTTCTAGACAGCTAATAATAACTGACATAACCCCCAGTTTCCCACTTCATTCAGGGATTATATCACCTGCTACTACAGTGTAGTCAGCCTTGAGTGTTCCATATTGAAGGATCACACAGCCCACTACTTGCAAAAACTAGCTAAAAATGAAACCACTGTAACATCTGAAATTTGAAAAAACTCCACATCAGTAAATACTGGATGTTTAAACTTTGCTTTCTCATTTTGAACGGCTAGATTTCATATTTGTATTTCTTTTTGTATTGTTATAAACTCAGGGTGTTAAAAGAGAGGATTAAATCTGATCTTTGAGAACGAGAACTGTCAATCTTGTATTAAAGCACATAGGGTGCATCATGGGGTAAGCTCATAGGTATGATCTAGAATTTCTTGGCTTCTCTATGCTTGATGGGCCAGTTTTTATTTTATATTACTGTGTCTTTCCTGTAGCTTTCATCTGTGCAAATGCACACTTGGTGGCTCTGGGTTAATTAATTTTGGTGTTCATTTGCCTGAAGACCCTTTAGGCTCCAGGCTGATGCTGTGGCAGCTGCTGACACATCTGCACATACCAGAAACACCTGAAGGACTTTATAAAGTTCTGGTTTTGCTGGGACAGAAACTAGAACAAGAAACATTTTCAGTGGGTGAAAATTCAAAGCAAAGAAGGAAGAGTAGGCTTTCTTACATCTCTCCCCTTTACTGTGTGCTTGCTGGTCGGACCTTTCCTTTGACTTTTATTCCAGCAGCTCCCTGTGACTTGTGACCTCTCCCCTTGGTCCCCCTGGGCCAAGAAGGATGTCTCCATCCATCCCACCCAAGGTTGGCTGCCTGCCTGCAGCACCATCACCTGACAGTCTCCCTGTCCCTGAGGGGGGCCACTTGTTTGTTCTCCCCTTCCTCTCCTTAAACCCACCTCAAGCACTGAAAGTCTCCCTCCCTTCCCACCTCCCACACTGGCACACTGAGCTGAGGCCAGGAAAAATAAGCCTTTTCCTGCCTGCTCCGTTTTAAAGAGTAGGCACTGCTGCAGAGTGCAGCCAAACAAAACACGTGCTGCTGCCAAAGGGGTCATTAACAGGCGCTACAGGGCTTGCAAAATACATCTGCAATAATTCCAGGCTCCTTAATACTGCCAGAACAGGGTTAAGTGTCCTCAGTATGAGCAAGCTGCCCTCGTAAAAGGTGTTGCAGAAACAGGCTTTAGGCAGTGTGAAACCTCTTCATCTCTGTAGGGTCATTACTTTCAGAGGAGACTCTTGTAATGAGAAAATTCCTCCCCTGGATTAATCCTTCAGACTGTCAAAGTAACACTCATCTCTTTCTTAATTCTTTTCTTTCTTAATTAATTCCTTTCTGTCTTAATTCCTTTTGTGTCTATCCTTCACTGCTTTTTTTCTCAAGTCCTGGAGTAATACAGTAAAGTTCCACTACTTCCAACCTGCCCTTCGCTTGGAGTTTGCTGCTTCTATTTTCCTCCCACGGAAGAACACGTGGGCTGGAAGAATTGTCTCCTTTCCCCCTTGTGTCATCACTGGGACTAAGAAAAGAAAGTTCCCTGCTCTAATTAAATATTTAATCTCTGGTCTAATAAAAGATACCACCTCTTCCTCCTGAAGCTGCCCGATGAAAGCAGTTTTGCAGGCAGTCTGGGATGGGCAGGGGGAATAACCAGAGCCACCATGCAACATAAAATACAGGGAGAGCTGCTTAATGAGGGGTTCAAAGGATGTGGCTCCCCACTTTGCCTGGCAAACGTGGTAAGAATTAATAGGGAATTTCAAATTATTCTCATCAGTTTGCTAATTAAGCAAACAGGAGAAGTTCAGTTAAACCCATGAAATTGTTCTGCACTGTTGTAGGGGCCTGTGGGATCCATACATCCCTCTCAGAGAGTGTTGATTTGGGATAAGGGGCCGTGTCCCAGGACTCTTGGCCTTACTGTCTGTGTGTGGCTGGGTGAGGGATGGCTCTCTGGATTACACTGCAAGGGACATGTGGAAGGGAACAGGCTGGAGAAGACTTCTGGTGGAGCATTTCTGTAGTCAGTGCCCACAGCCGAGTCACTAAAGGTCTGTGACTGGTCCCAGGTGTAGAAGACCAAAATGCTGCAGTCCTTGAGCTAGAGAGGGGACATGGCATTGACCTGTGTGTGTGTCTGCAGTCAAGGGAGAGGAAATCCACCCAGTGCTCCCAGCTCCCAGCAGGACTCTTGGTGTAACTGCAGCTGTCTCAGCTGAGAGTGGTTGCTCTCTGTCAGTGTCCCTGGGGAAAATGGCTGTTTCCCTAATTTCCTTTGGGATTTTGGAGAACATCCTTCTGAACTTTTTATTTCTCTGGAGCGTTACTTTCCTTAGGCTTGAATCTGCCTCTCACCATGGCACTGATGTGTTTCCCAATCTTTGGGAAAAAAATTAGCTTTCATGAGTGAAAGCAGTAAATCCTAAGAGGATTTTTATTTTGCTTTCTGTATCTCTCTATGTTGTGAGGTCTTCTTAAAGCTGTTTCAGAGCAGTAACTTGGGATGCAGTGCTGGCAGCAGAGCCTGCACTCTGTTGGTACCTGCCCATAACACAAGTGCAGAACTGCCCCACAGCTCGTTGCAGGAGCTGATTTTATTGCAGTGTAACATCAATATAATTACACATTTTGACAGATGAACAGTCTGGTTATTCAGGTGTCTGTCTGGGACAGCAGCCATTAGGAGATACTCAGTAACAGGGTTTAAGGGACACACCTAGGTGAGAGTATGCAGCCTCCTGGTTTTTCTTCCAGCTCCCAGTTTAGGGGTTTGCTAGGCTGGAATTTGCAACCAGATGATTTGACCTAATCTTTTTTGTTACCCTGCGTATAATTTTGGCTTTGACAGCAACCCACAGAAGTCAATCTATAATTTAATCATGACCCATATGAATAAAGTATTCTGTCTGGTTTAAAACCATCTAACTCCTAATCTCAAGCCCATTAGCTTTTACATTATGGGAAACTGAGAATAATGATTATCTTTTCCTCTTTTCCTGGGATCTAAGTCCACTTAATCTCCTTTTATTGAAATATTAATGCATGTTGTGCATCTCTTTGACTAGCTCAGAATATCCTAGTGAGATAGAATGGGCGGAAACACAAATTAAATTGAAGCTGCAGGCACAGGATGGGTTTAAAACTTTGTTGTCCCTTTTCCTCTCCTTTCCTAGCAAGATAAGAGCTCCAGATTAATTATCATAAAATGGTTTGGGTTGGAAGGAACTTCAGAGATCATCTCACTTCAACCCCTGTGCCATGACAGGGACACCTTCCACTAGACCAGGTTACTCAGAGCCCCATCCACCCTGGTCTTGAACAATTTCAGCAATGGGGCATGCACAACTTCTCTGGGCAACCTGTGCCAGTGCCTCACCACTCTCACAGTAGAGAATTTCTCCCTAATATCTAATGCAAACCTACTTACTTTCAGTTTAAAGCCATTTATTAGCACTTGCATAATAGATCTTGGAGTCATTTCAGAGTATCACTATTCTGAGCCTTCTTCTGTGATATTTCTAGGTCTTCTCGTTGTTTAGACTCTCAAATGACTCCAGATCATGAGTAAACTTTTAGTTCTTCTTCCAAGGAACGAATTAGGAAAACTTCTATTGCTACGGAACCTTATGTCTCCCTAAAAGCTGTACTGGGCTCTTTTTCAGTACATCCTATTTATCCACTTCTAACCCCAATCTTTAATAACGCTTACTATAAATTTTTGAGTACTAAAATGACTCTTTGAGGCTTCCCAGGTCCTTCTGGCACCCTCCTTGCCTGTCCATCCTCCTGTTGCTGAGGCTGATTTAACAGATAACAGTAGGGAGTTCCGCAACTTCTTATTTTAATTCCTCGAGAGTTCTCAATTGAAATATTTTTCACTGTTTTGCCTAGAACTTGTTTAAGTCTATTCGCTCAATTCTTCCTTCAAAACAAGATCTTAGTCCATCACTCTCAGTGAAAGGCTCCAGGGTGGGACTTGTCTTACACTGATGTAATCCCTAGCTCAGATTCCTTCCCTACACTGTTTCCTTACAGCTTGAGTATTTATTAGGCTCAGCAGCACACTGGGAGACTTCCTGCATCTGGCATGTTTGGAAATGTCTATTTTTGGGGGTAGCAAATTGCCTTTATTAGTATGATTCTCAAACCTTTTTTAGTAGTTTAATTTTGCATTGTATTTATCAAATGTTGTATTTATTTAGGCACAAAATTATGCTTTCTGAAAGATTTGTCTTTGAATATCTGCGATCACTGTGTTGCTCAGTGAAGCTGACTTGTTCTGGAGGAGGCCATCTATGGAGCTTTCTTATTTCAGTTTTGTTTAGTATTGGTCTAATTTTAATGATTCAAAATTGATTGCAGGAAGTTGGGTGAGATTCAAACGCAGATTGTTTGTGTGGGTGTTTGCAGGTTACCCAGATGGTCACTGGACAGATAGTCAGTGCTGTCATTGGAGTCCCAGGGCAGTTCAGCTCCCTCCAAAAACAGGTGTGCTGGAGCTGGTCTGGTGAGTTGGGTTTTAGGATCCCTTGAGTGCACAGACTTGATTTCTGTTGTGTGTTATGAGAGCTCAGACATCTTGCTCACGTGTAATCACCTAAAATAAAGTGTTCCAATCTTTAATTGAGTGCGACCTTAATTGAATAATTAAGTGTTATTGCAGCTTGCTATTAGTTCAAATTTAATTTTATTTTAAAGTTAGTTTAGGTACATTTTTTGGAAGGGACCTTAAAGTCAAAAACTAATTTAAAAACAAGCACAGTACAAATTTACTGATTTTTATCCAGACTGATGATGAGGACATGGACATCAAACAGCAGTCTTAGAAATTTAACTGTTACAGAGTCATAGAATCACAGATTGGTTTGTGTTGGAAGGGACCTTAAAGCTCATCTTGTTCCACCTCCTGCCATGGACAGGGACAAATTCCACTGGACAGGTGCTCAAAGCCTGTCCTTGAACACTTGTTATTAAAACAATATTTTATTTATTATCACCCAGAGAGTTTGAACAGTCATTCTTTCTTTAATAATTTGCGGTTGAAGGACACAATCAAAATTCAACTGATACCAAGAGGAATCTTTTTCTTGGCTTCAAAGAGCTTTTGATGAAGCAAGATTTACACTACAGACACAGACAGCAAAAAAAGTTAAAGTCAATGGCATAGACAATGTGAGCAAGGTAGAATGATCTTTTTATGCCTACATCTGACAGTACATATTGCACATTTGTTTTCTAGTTTAGAGTATTTACAAATATCAGGGATCATTTTAATAATGTAGGAACTCAGAATTGAATGCATGTTGCAGAAACTTTCAAGAGTTTCTAGGATATTAGATTAAGGGAAGATGAAAGAATGATTTATGGCATCAAAAACCTTCCCTGAATGTCAGTCAATCTGTTCTGCTCAAAGCTTGTTAGCTATTTTGATATTAATCTTTCAACATCTGTACAAGAAAGTAATCATTGGTATTAGGAGAAAGGAAAGGAAAGGGAACCTGAAATATTAAAAATATGGAGGAGGGTGGAGTTTTTGCTAAAACAATGTAGACTGAAATAGGTAGGATTATGGATTTTTACAATATTGGTACTTTGCTGTGGCAGCCAAGGGATGCAGTAGATAATCTATCCCTTGGGTTCTCTAAATCCACGTAGGTTGTATTGTTTGAACTGCAATGTAGTTCAAATACAAAGTGTTAATCTGCAAGAGGTCAGACAGGCACATACCACATTCCTTTCTGGTCCCAAAATCTGCAAATTTTGGTCTGATTTGTGTTCATCTTATTGCAGTTCTGAGCCAAGGTGTACAGAGAGCAGGAATGACCAGGTCCTCCCTCCTGACCTCTCAGCAGCACTGAAGTTGTGCTGGGGCTCCTGAAAATGTTTAAACAGTGCACTGACAGGAAATCTTTGTTTGTTGCAGCATGGACCAGTGTTCACAATATTCGCTCTGGGAAAACGGTTCACTTTTGTGACTGAGGAAGAAGGAACTGAAGCATTTTTTAAATCTGAAGACTTAAATTTTGAACAGGCAGTACAACAAGCTGTCAAGAATGCAGGTAACTGAGACCTGTCTCTTTTTTAAAGGAAACCAAATCTAATTACCCAGGAACATTAAATCCCAACCAAAAGCCCATTGGCTTCTTGATCATGCCTTAAATGTTTATTTTAATCCATGACCATGTTATGAAATGAAGGTGAAATGCAATTTCTCCATAAGGATCCAGCTCTGCAAGCCAGCCAAGGGATTTGGATTCAGTCTCAAGGAATCAGAAGTTTCTGATCCAAGGACTGTTATTATTTTTACCATCAAGCAATCCCAGTTTGAGATCAGGTCCTTTTCTGTGGCTGGACACCTCACCTGTGTGTACCTCATTTAGAGCAATAGTAGGTGGTCCTATCACTCCACTGTAAAATCAGCTTGCAGCAGCAATTAGTTGTTACCCTGTAGTCCAACAGTCATTAGAAAAGGATGAAGTGTTTATGAGGATGTACTACTATTGCATGGAGACACAAACTGGTTTCTTCTTGGGATAAATTATTTTTTACTTTATTCAGTTTTGTGGCGAGCCTGCACATCTCTGTACGTCCCACTGGGGGGAAATCTCTGGATTGTTGATTCTGGCATTGAAGCTTCATGAGGAAAAAGATGTTACACAGACTGGGAGAAGCCGCAGCATTACCAAAATCTTTACATAATTACAAGGAAGCTTCCAGGGAATTTCACTTTAGGAAAATGAGGGTTAAGGCATTTAAATTAGAGTCAAAAGTTTTGTGTTAAAATGTTCACTCTATCTTTCAGTGAAAATCAACTTTGCAGAACGTTTCTGTTTCATTTTGTATTTAGTCTCTGTCCCTGCAGAAGCATTTTATCAGAACCACGGTAACCTCTACAGCATGATGAAGGGAAAAATGAGCCCCTCTAATCTGCACATGTTCTCGGGCACTTTGTGTAAGGAGCTCCATGGGCACATGGCTGACCTGGGCACAGAGGGCACAGGCGACCTCAATGACCTGGTAAGGTAAGGGAGCTCTGCAGCACATCTCTGACTCAGAGGTGTCCTACATGGGAGAGAAATATTTCTGTAAAGCAGCTGGAGCTCAGGACTCAAGTCTTACAAAAGTTTTGTCAGGGTGCTCATCAAGACTCATGGTTTCAGGTGGCTCACAGAGTGGACAGGGTTTCATGTAAAGGTGTTTCTCCCAGTTAGGAGAACCATCTGAATTGCCTTTTTGGAAGAGAAAAGAAAACACAGCATCTTCCAACAAACCCTGTTTCCCAAAAGATGGGAGAAAAGCTTCATGTGTTTATAAAGAACTTAGGAACAGACAAAATGCTTGATCTTAGACAGGTTGAAAACCTTTCATGTTTGAGCCAAGCCTAGCTTGAAGCTTAACTAAGACCTCTGCAACTGACTTGGCTGCAAGAACTTAATGTAAAAAAATGTTTGTTTCATGTGACAGCAACAAAGCTTTTAACTCCTTTCTCCTGGTTATCTGGGACAACACCTATATCTTGTCTGTCCATCTGTACTACAAGTTGAATATTCACAGAATCGCAGAATGGTTTTGGTTAGAAGGGACCTGAAAGATCATCTCATTCCATCCCCTGCCGTGGGCAGGGACACCTTCCACTAGAGCACATTGCTCAGAGCCCCATCCAGCCTGGCCTTGAAGACTCCCAGGGTTGGGGGCAGATACTGACTTTGGTTTGGACCTGTTTCTAACACCTGACATTCAGATTGTCTTTTGCTGCCTTTTTCTGCATAATACAGTAAGATACAGCTGTTGCTGCAGTTAAATCACTCTCACTGCAGTTACTGCAGTTTGGATTAACTGGGGGAAAATGTGGAGGAGAGGGGCTTTGGAATATAGTAGGGGGTGATCTGTTCTGCTTTGCTAAACAAGGCAGAATAAAAGTATTGGAATGCGACATTCTGGATAATTGTTATTTAGCTGCCTCGAAACGAAATCCATAGAGCCACCAGATGGCCCTCTCTTCCTTATTATCAGAAAATCAGAAAAGTGAGCACTATTGCCTGAAATACTCGTTTAGCAGCAGCTGGGACACAGCAAAGGCTGCACAAGAGTTTCTTGGAGTACAGGAAAAGGGTCTGAGGAAGGAGCTCAGAGTTTGCAGGATAACAGAGGAGCAAGCAGGGAAAGAGTGAGATGAAAAGAAACCAAAAAAGCATCATCTGTCCGGGAAAGCTACAGCCAGAGGAAGGTTGTTTCAGGATGTTTGGTCCAGAGGCGTTTGTGCAATGCCTAGAAGGTTCATGTGGGTTGACTTGAAATGAGAGGGGTGGTTAATGGGGAAAAGGGGACCTCAGCGGCCAGAGCTTTTCTGCTCCTGCTCAAGTGACCAAACCCTAACTGGTGAAGTTCATCCATGTGCAGAAGACCAACCTGAGGTCTGTGTATCTCCTGCCTCTGCTTAAAATCTGAAATAAGGATGTGGGTGAGGTGTGAGCCTTTCTGTACTGGTGTGACCCTTGAGTCCCATAATTTCCAGTGCTGGCAATCCAACGTGCTGCAACAGCTTCCCTGTGGCCCCTAAGTCTTGGGCATCTTGTCCTTTCAGGCATGTCATGTATCCAGCTGTGGTGAACACCCTGTTTGGGAAAGGCATCTGCCTGACCAGTCAGAGTGAAATCAAGGAGTTTGAAGAGCATTTTCAGAAGTACGATGAGGACTTTGAATACGCCTCTCAGATGCCCGAGTGCTTCCTGAGGTAAAGAGGCAGAGGTGGTGATTGTGGTGTACCCACTACAGGCATTTATCTTGCTGCTGTATCAACCATGGGAGACATTTTCCCTGGAGGATGATGCCCAGCCTTTATTGATGGTGTGTCCTTAGGTGAAGCAGGCTTTTAGCTAAATGCTTCAAAAAAGTTCTGTCCTTGTCTTGTGCATTTTCCTGGCATAGAGCAGAAACAACTTGGCTTAGGTGAGCAGGGCCCAGCTTGGACCTATCAGGGAGCAGCAGAATGGGGTAAAGGGCAAAGGCCTGAGCCTAAAGGCCTAAGCTCAGGGGGCTTTCAGTGAGGTGTCTCTGCTCTTTTCCACACCTCAGCTGTTTTCCCAGCATACCAGTCCCAGGTTATGTGGCTGCACTGTTGCAGAATTGACCTTGGGTAGAGACAACCAAACCCTGAGGAGTTGCTTCCAGACCCTGTCAGTGCTCTCCTGGCCATCATTGCACCTTTAGCACCTCAAAATACCTTCAGAAAGAATTGAGGATGCTCTAAAAAAATGGCCTTGATTTTCTTCAAGAGGATCATTCTTGTAAAGATTGGCCTAAGCATGCTGTCCAAATCCACAATGAAAACCTGTAATAAAAAGGTATGAAAATGTAGGAGTCTTTCAGTCCCAGGTCACTGCTGCAAGAGGAGGTCTGGCCAAGGTGAAAGCCTTGGACGTGCTGTTCCTCATGCCAGTCATCACTTCTGTCAGTCAGACTGACACTTGGCTGTTCATCAACTGACTGCTGCCCAGGGGCTTTTGGAAAACGACCCAGGGAGTGCTTCTCATGGAAAAGGAAATGTTGGTTTTTGTTGCCTCAGTTAAGTACTTCTTGTTTGTTGCTTTTCTTTACAGGAACTGGTCCAAATCCAAAAAATGGCTTCTAAAATTATTTGAGAAAGTAGTGTTGGATGCTGAAAGGACCAACCCTTCAGAGACTGCATCCAAGGTAAACATCCGAGGCTAAGAAATGGGATGACTTTGTTGCATATTCTGACTGAAGTGATGGAGGGCAGGAATTACTTCAGTACTGCAAGAAATAAGTTAAATATGTCAGCTTTTATAGCTATACCCAAATGTTCCAGTATTGCTGTCACCTGCAGTAGGACAGACCCATAACTTTGACTCCTGTTCCTCCATTTAGTTTATTTCAAGCAATTCTGAGAATTAACATCTTCCCCTGGGGAATTTTAAGGCAAGGGTTCAGAGCTATGACCCATCCCCAGCCTCCAGTATCACACTGCAGTAAGCAGTTGAAAGAGGTGAGAGAAAGACCCTTCAGTTGTTTCTCTGAGGGCACCGTGCTGTGAAACTTCAAAACCTTACATGTGCTATTTATAAACCCTGGTGTAGGGTGAGCAGATCCTTCAACAGCCAGACTGGTAGAAAATAGCAGATTTCTGGATTGGGAGCCAAGTACCCTAAATATTGATTGTGTCAAAGCTGAGATAAGTTGTTCCCCTGGTTATTCTCCTCAGCTCTGGCAGGAATTCTGCCGATAGGGCTGACAAACGTGACGGCAGACTGGCCTGGGAATTTTGATCTACCAAATGGTTGTAGAACAGATCACTAAACAAAACAGGTTTTATTTAGACTTTAAAAGCTTTACATACCACAATTTCTTTAATAAAATAAACCAGATTAGCAGAAAGAAAGAGAAGGCTGGAGAGGAGCTGGTGGGAGGTAAGAAGGTACAGGAAGTAGGAGGCACAAACTTGGTGTCTTAGATTAAGTGGGAATTTGGAAAAAAGATCAGCCATTTTTTATTCAGGGTTGCCATTTTCCCTGCTGAAGAGTAGGCAGGAAGCTTTGCCTCAAGTGCCTGGTTGCTCTGCATTTGAGGGAATACTATAAACAAAAGCTGATCCTAGAACATTGCATAGTTGCTATAGTTTCAAAGAATATCAACCCATTGAAGTCACTGCTTATGTCACCAACAAAGTGCCTGAAACTAGGGAGTTTGCTGATATATTAGACCATCTCTTAATAACAAGCACCCTTTTGGCATGAACAGAGAACATTTTCTTCATTGCCATTCATTCAAGTGGATCGTTCCATTTTCAGGTTCTTTAAAGCAGAGGTGTAGAGCAGGGATTAGAACAGAGATTTCTTTTTTTCTTTCTTCCACGTATGAGCAACAATGGGGAGTGAGGGAACCCAATCTCCTAAAATTTTAAGGAAATGGAGAGCAGTGAAAGTATTCAGGAGGGATTCATGTGGTACCCTGAGTTCTCCTGCCTATGTGAGTGAGTCTCATTTTCTCTTAATAGCAGTCATTTCTACATTGTGCCTTCCAAAAAAGCCATAACTAACATTACTTCTCTTTGAGAAATTAGTCCTTGAGTTCTAGTAAGCTCCACCCCAAACTACATTTTAATATATTTTTGGAAATACAGATTATTATCTTTTATTTTTAACAGACTCTTCTACAACATCTCCTGGATAATTTGCAAGGAAGACATCTAGCTCCCAATTATGGTCTCCTGATGCTCTGGGCTGCCCAAGCAAATGCTGTCCCTGTAAGTACATCAGCTACAGAAACACCTTCTCTCGCTCCTGTTCCAAAGCCTGTATTTGGGAAGGAAAGGCTTTGAAGCAGAGGTCACACACACAACTGCATGGATTCCAAAGAAGGGATTATCACGCCCACATGCATCACTACAAATATACCCAGGCTGCAATGTCACAGAAGCAATGACAAGAAAAGCTCTTCTTGTATTTTTCCTAAATTATGTTGTCCCCTATCATAACATTTCAGGAACATAAGCCTCACAGCTATTAAGATCACAGTCTTAATCTGTGAAGAGCATTTAACTCTGTTTTGAAGCACGGTGGCTGTATTATAGAAAAGACTATTTCAGATACCCTGGTGCTACCAATTGTAAAGAATATCAAAAGCATAATATAGAGTAAATTCATCTGTGTGCAAATTCTCGAGTGAATTTGTCTTTAATTTTTGGGGATCTGCTGTACAAACACCAGTGGAAGAAAAGAATAGTTTGATTTTAGAGCCATTAAGTTTTGTCCATGTTAGAAAAGGATTTGCTGGATTAATGATACTGATATAAATATGCTAACAAGCCCAATATATCTAACACAGCTTAGGCTGACCAAAGACATTTATAGGAATTTCTCAGATGAAAAATCCATAGCAGCAAAAACATCCTTTATTTACCATGACTACTAAGCTCTTTCCAGCACAGTTATGTCCATTACAGATGTGATTTAGAAAAACATGATAGTGAGTTATTTTCGTATGTCCCCCTAACGGATATATCTGTTTTTCTTAGATTGGATGTTCCTGCAGTTTAGCCTAAGGGAAGTTCATCCATTTCAGTGAGGTTTCTGTGGATTCACGTGTTGGCATAAGTGGAAGGCATAGCCTGCTGTCTGTTATCAGGATAACTGACATTCCTTCCACAACACTTACTTCTGTAATATTCAGCTGTAAATAGACATACAGATATTTTTCTGTTTCTCAGAATAGTCACAACCACTGTTCTGGGGAATGGAATGACGAAAAAGAAAAGGCCTTTCACCTTCCAAGGGCATTTTTTACAAGCACTTTAAACCCTTTTATCTGAAACAATTCAGTTATCCCTTCTTAGCCCATGGAGTGAAGCCACAGTGTCCAAGTGCTGTACAGGAAAGCTAAGCCACCAGATTTGTTTTGCAGAAGGAGAGCTGCATCCACCTCGGTGTGTTTGGGAAATAACAGTCAGAGTTTCATCCCTCACCAGCACAGATGGCCCAGGACCAGATCTGTGTGCAGGCTGCACCTCCTGCTAGCTCAGCAAGAGGAGAGAGACTCCTGGCACTGCTGCCAGTCCTTCTGGTTTCATCCTACTTAAAGAGGATTTTCTCCTTTCCTAAATGTCTTGATTTTCAACTTCATTGCATAATCAGTTAGCAAATTACTTCTAAAGGCGATATACCACTCCTTGTTTTGCTGTTAATTAAAACTTTTACTGCCCATTTTTGTGTGACTCACTATGACAATGCCCTGCAAATTATTTAACTTCATTTCTCCTAATACTAGTATGAATTTTTTTCATTCCTGCAGCTAAAAGTAATCACGCACAATGATTTAGTAGTTAATTTAACACCTAGTTATTTGAAAAGAAAGGATTCTGTTTCAAAGCTCAAGGCCAAAGCTATATAATGTTCACTAAAGATAAGTACACAGCAGATGACTAGACATAATCTCCCAGGAGCTGAGCCCTTAGATATGGATTTACCCAGGAAGCACAGCTCCCTGTGCATCCCAACTACAACAGGCACATACAAAAAAAAGTGCAAATGTTTTTACCTGCCTTTGTGATTTGCTAAAAAGATATTGTCATTCTGTTCCATATCCCTAAATTCAAGGATTTCCATCTCTGTTTAGGTTGCATTTTGGACCCTTGCTTTCATACTCTCTAATCCTGCCATTTACAAGAAAGTCATGGAAGACTTGGCTTCTGTTTTTGGCAAAGCAGGTAATAAATCTGATTATGTCCTTCTGGAAGCTGGAAATGATTTATCCTGTGTTGGTCCAGCACAGGGCACACTTGGTCAGTGGCTGGGAACAGTGAGTGTTCCTGCTAAGGGTGCTACTGATAACATGGAGTCCATCCCTCAGGTCTTTACTCAGGATATGCTCAAGATGTATTTTTAAGCAAAACCATCTTTGATGTTAGCAGAAAGAAGGTAGGAAAAGAACAGTATGTGTTTGTTTCTTCATTCCTATAATTTAAACTTAGATTTGTATTACCCAGTCTTGTGCTTTTTCCAGGCACCTACAATAGGGTCAGATGAGGTCTTTCAGTTCAGGTGCTTTTCATTGTGTGCTGTTCACCAGAGTTACAACTATTCATGGAAAAAACAGGCCAGGAACTGTTCTCTTTTCTGTCATCAGAGGCAATTTTTCCAGCGTGCTTCATCCCCCATGACTAATCTCTTTCGCTCAAAAAGCAGTCACCTACTGGGAGCAGCCATTCCCATGTGCAGTCCCCTGAACTACAGGTTAGACTTTCATGGAAGACTCTTTGTTGACATGGGTGAAAACTGTATCAAGAAATATGTCAGTAATTAACCAATAAAGAAAATAATGAAGCAGAGCTTAAGCCTTTCTCCTGGCCCTGTTTAATTTGCTAATGTTAACAGAGCCCAAGAGCTCAGCCATGGCTTCTTGTATTGGTGCCTACAGTCCATGAGATTTCCATGCAGTGTCCTATGAAAGCACAGAAAAACTCTGAAGACTTTTAACTTCCAACATGACTTTGTTTGGCCCCTCCAACCGTAGCTACACCTTCCTTAGAGTTATTGAATTATCTTCAGTGGCTTTTCTTAATTTTTACTGATTTGGGTCCATTTATTTACTTTGAAATACAAAGACAATTTTTGGGTGTAAACAGTGCCTTGAAGTCTTGAAGTATTTCACCCACAGTTCTAAAGCAAGAAATGTCAGCCTGCATCAAAACAAGTATGAAATCTAATTTTTACATGGAGTCTTCTTTCTCATGCCATAACAGGTAAAGATAAACTGGAAGTCTCTGAAGAGGACCTGAAGAAGATCCCTTTCATTAAATGGTGCACTTTGGAAGCCATACGGCTGAGGTCTCCAGGTGCAATCACCAAGAAAGTCATAAACCCAATTAGAATTAAGGTGAGGTTTGGCTGTGGGGTTTTTTTCCCCCCCAAAGGATGCTGTGTGATTTGTCTGGAAAGGGTCCTCCTAATAGATCTGGATAAAATTACAGTGGGAGAGATATTCCCCAGCCCCACATATATATTCTTTTTAATAGATTTATTTATCATCATTGATTTACAAGCAGTTTGGATTCTCTGGCTCAAAGTCTTGCCTTCAATTTTGAACTGATTTTAGACTGAATTTAATTGAACTAGAAGTACTGATGATATGTAAAACAGGAATCAGACACAACAAGTAGGGTAGAAGGGACCACATTTTAGTAACTGAGAAGATTCCTTCACTACCATTCAGTAGGGAGGTGTCAGCATTTAGGAATCTGGCAAAGAAATGTTTGGGAAAAAACCCACACTCTTAAGGAATCAGTGCTCATGACTATGTAAGATTACTGATAAAATTACTAATGTCTACTATCATATAAGGCTTTCTCTGAATTTCTTTGCATTGAAGAAAATGTTTAACAAAATATTTAGAAAAAAACCCAGTTCACATGGTAAATTAAGAAGCAGGAAAGACAGAAATAATGTTTCTGATCTTTTGATACCTAAAAAAACCTAAATTAGAACACAGATAATCTTTCCACCTTCCCTGCTGTGTAGGTTTTATGGAAAAAAATAGCAAAAGCAAGAAGCCTCAAACATGTAATATGGCCACCATGGCTTTATCACCTTCACTTATCCTCTCTTAGGACCTTCTGCTGATGGAAGAGAAGTACCAAGGAGGGACTGTTTTGTGAATTTAACCCATTTAGCTCTTTTCTTAGAGATTTTTCTCCTTTTCAGAATTTCACCATCCCTGCAGGTGACATGCTGATGTTGTCACCGTATTGGTTGCACCGGAATCCAAAATATTTTCCTGACCCAGAAATGTTCAAACCAGTAAGTTGTCACTCTTAGTGTGGATATTTTGTTGTCTTTTCTCCCCTTCACTTATTTTAAAATAAAAGCACATGGACCAACTTGCTTAAATTTGGCTGGAGAATGTCCTTGAATACAGAGAACAGGTGCACATAAAGGAAGAGCCTGTAGGAATAAACAAGGCTTTTAAATTCAGTGGCATGTTCCAGGTAATATGGTACTACTTTATATCACTTTGATCCTAACCTTATCACTCTCTACAACTCCCTGAAAGGAGACTGCAGTCAGATGGAGGTCAGTCTTTTCTCCCAAGTAACAACTGATAGAATGACAGGAACCAGCCTCAAATTGTGCCAGGGGAGGTTTAGATTGGATACTAGGAAAAATTTCTTCACTGAAAGAGCGGTCAGGCATTGGAACAGGCTGCCCAGGGAAGTGGTGGAGTCACCATGCCTGGAGAGATTTAGAAGATGTGTAGGTGTGGCAGTTGGGGATGTGGTTTAGTGGTGGATTGGCAGTGCTGGGTTAATGTTGGACTTGATGATCTTAAAGGTCTTTTCCAGCCTAACCAATTCTGTGATTCCAAGTACTCTCCTCTCCCTGTTGGATGATTTCTGGTAGGTATTATCTCTGCTAATTCAGTAGTTAATCTAGTTTCTTGATTATTATTCCACTGCAGGTGGCTGTGTGGGCAGGCTTGTAACTGCTCTTTTTAGCACCATCCGATATAGAACAGTTTGTCTTTTTTATAGAAATACATCAAGGAGTAATTTAAACAAAACTTCCCTTCTAGCAAACTCTTCCCGATTTGAAATCCCTTTTAACAGGGATTGAAATCCCTGTTTCTTTGAAATCTGAAGCTGAAACTCTGATGCAGCAGCTTATTTTTTTAGTAACTTTATTTCTAAAGAGCAAGTTAGCTTGTTTTTTAGAAACTCACCCATTTTTTGAAGAAGAATAGGTGAGTGCCCCTTGGACATTGTCATTCCAAATGTATGACCTCGCTTCATCACCACTGAGGTTTTTTTCTTTCTTTATTGGATTTTGATGCTGACAGGTTTCCTCCTCAGAAAGCTCTGAACATCCCTAGTTTGAAAAAAACCCTTAAAATAGATAAATGAAAGATTATGTCTTCTCTGGGACAGCTTCATCAGAGGAGTTCACCACCAGCAGCTTGACAGGGTGTTACTTGGCAGAGTAGCACTGAGTTTGTGGAGGCTGGTACAGTTTGTCACCCAGCAGTCATGAGATTTGCTTCTCTCAGTGTCACCCACCAAAACTTCAGCCCATATTGCCTTGTTTCTTGTGTTGTTCCTTTCCTCTCAAAGCAACTTAGGATGGAGCAGGGATCCCTTTGGGTACAGACAAGCTGTTTTTTGTTTAGAATCGTTCATTTTCTCACACACTGGCTTACACCAGTTAAAACTCATAGACTTTGCATTTGTCTGTGCAGAGTGTCTTAGAAATGGTTTTTTTGTGCAAGGTGTGTGTGAGCTATTTGTGTCTCGTGACACAATTCTGTGGCTGAGGCTTCCCTCAGTAATGGTGGAACATTTGCATTTGTATATATATTTAAGAAGAGAAGGTTGCATTTTAATAGCTCAAGATGCAGGATTTAGGAAATTGGGAGGTATAGAAAAACTGCTTTACGGGTAATTTTGAAAACCTCACCAGCATTTTAAGGCACTTGAATGTGTTTCAAATGGGATCTTCATTTCTTTCCCTGATTGGGTGTTGACTTTTGGATCCAGACTCTAATACTAACAGGTTGAAGGCAAAAAAAATGGCATTAGTGCAACTTTGTATTGAGGATTAGTTGTCCAAGGTCATTTTTAGCCTGGAGAAATAAAGTTAAGCTTTATTTATATAAGGCTGATTTGGAAAAAAAGTTTCTTCCCACAGGATCGTTGGAAAGAGGCAAATTTAGAGAAGAATGCTTTCTTGGACAGCTTTGTGGCATTCGGAGGAGGGAAGCATCAGTGTCCAGGAAGGTCAGTGAAACAGCTGGGGTTTATTTATTCCCAAACCCTGCAAAGAACAACTCCCTTGAACTGGGCTTCTCTTACCCTTGGAGATAAAGTGTTTGCTTTGCTCTTTGCCAGTCTCCTAATGTTCGGCATCATCTGCACCTTGTTTAAACTGATCTGAAAGTGGTTTCATTCCTGGAAAAGACAGGTTAAGTCACAATGAACAGGCAGAATCTGAGACCAGTGTATCAAGGGATATTGCCCCCCACCCAGAGAGGAAAGTCAGCCTGGCTCTGCCCCTGCTGAGGTGTCTTTTCTTCAAGGGAGAGTTGTTCCACTTCAAACACACCATTTTACACAGTTATTTAGGTTGCCTTAAACCAGTTCTAAACAAACCTGCAGAACATTTCTCTGGTCTGAGACTCTCTTTCTATCCTCTGCCATGCCATTGACATCTCTGCTGATCTTCAGGTATCCTAACTGGCTCCTCTCTGAATCTTGTCTTTGCATTAGGGCCCACAGAATTGTATAATGGCTTAAATTGCAGATCCTGTCTCACTTCACTCCTCCAGCAATGCCAGCCTTGGTACTTCCTGCATTCCTTCTGCTGTTTTCTCTGCTGTCCCTCTTCCTGGAACAAGTCCCAGGGAGCCAGCTGCTCCTCATTCCTGTGTTCAAACATCTCTATGCTCAACCCTCTGCCTTCAAAACCTGGTCTCCTCTGAGAAAAAAGTGACAAATCCTTAAGACCAGTCATTTTATCTCAAGTTCCACATGGAGCAAGGAATCTGGAGGGTGTTGCAGAGGATCTACATTCTGGAATCTGCACCCTATGGCAGGCTAGACACAAATGCCAGATAAACTTTGTGAAGGCATTAAAGACATGAGCAAATGAATAAAACTGCATTCACCATTTAGGTTTGCCAGAGGGAAGTACTCACTCACTGCTGTACCTTGGTGGCCTGTACCACATTCCTGAGCTAAATCTGAGTGCAGCCTCATTCCCAGCAAGGGCAACAGCAAAATTCACAAGAGGCATCTGCAGGTACAGGGAATGCTGCAAAACAATGTTTCTGAAAGCTGCTTGTTTATATATCCTGACCTATATCTCTGTTCAGGCTGTTCTCTGGACTCTGATAACATCTTTAAAATAAGTTTTTTGTTTAGAAAGAAAAGTATAACATTTCTACATAGACAACAGATGGAGAATCTTTTTCTTGCCGAGAGACAAAAAAGCCCTTTCAGACCCTTTGGCAGGCCACATGGTAACACACATCTTTAGGTTTTTCAGCAATAATTGTAAAAGAATAATGTGATGGTCTTGAAAAAGAAGAAAATTAAATCAAGGGTTGTATCAGGGATTCCAGGTTGCAGATTTCCTTCATACGACTGAATGAAACAACGATATTTCAAGTTTAAGATGCATTTTTATTTATTTCAGTATTGAGGTTTATAAATTAAATGTATGAAACATTTAATTTCTCCATTGCAAAAGTTCAGTATAAAATTAAAAGCTAATTTAATCAAACTGAAAGCTAGCAAAAAACTTACCTGTCCCATATTCTAGCAAACTGATGTGGGAAGACCTCCCAGAAAGCCATTTCTGTGCCATATTTTTTACCTAAAAGAAAAATTTGATGTCAGTTTGACTACTTTGGTTGAACCAGGTGGTTATTGCCTGTGTGACTGTGCTTGTCTTGCATGGCTCTGTTGTCCCCTCAAGCACTGGGGTCCATGGCTCTGCTGTGCAAACAGGGCTGGGACTGGAAGGACCCCACCCTTGCATGGTGCTGCAGGCTTGGAGCTTGGGCTACATCCCACCTGAGCTGGGCTAATAGCCATCGAAATATCTCTCCACTGCATTCCCCTGAGCCAATGCCACCAAAAGCTCAAGGCAACTCCAGTGTGAAATCACAGGGATAATTTGAGTCTGAAGCTGCGCTGAAACAAACAAGCATCTTCCCACTCCAGAGCCCAGGGTAGCTCCATGTGCAGATCCTGGTGGCTCTGCAGGGAGTTACCTTGGGTCTGTGAGGCTTTTTAGCTTCCATTCACACCTGCCAGACCAACTCCATGTGCAGTCATGTAGCCTCCTCCTGTGAATTCCCCCATAGCTGTTTTATCCAGGTTTTCCAGCATTTCTCTGTAGAAGAGCAAGGTAATATTACTATTTTAACTGGGTGTTTAAGACTTAAGTCTAAACTCTGCCAGTGAGTAATCCCATGAGCTCGCATAGGTGCACAGTGGTGAATGCAGAAAGCTCTTGTATACATCAGCATTAAAAACTGATAGCCTGGAGGAGTTCACCTGCAGTTATCCAAAATCTTATCTGGCCTAAGAAAGACCTCTGGGAGAGTGTTACAGAAAAAAGAAATCATGCCCTTGGGTCTCCTACTGCATCCTAATGCTGACGCATTAAATAATAACTCCCACTGTCACCGCTCTCTGATGTCACCAGGCTCCCAGCTGCATTATATAACTTTATATAGCACGATTAGTCATATGGCCTTTTCTGTGTTTGACTGCCTTCTCACTCCTAGGAAGTTATTTCAAGTCAGCAAGTGTTAGGAGAACATAAATGTTTATACAGTGGAAAAATCCATAATGATAAGGGGCTGGTTTAAAATAGGTGTCAGAGGGATAGTGTTGGTCCAGAGTTTCACTGGAAAGAAGGGGTAGCCGCCACATTTGTGTTCTTTGCCGAGTAACAAAGCTGAAGAAACTACAGCAGTTTTCCTATGGAAGATAAACTTCAGGCAGAACTAAAGCACAAGAACTAAAGCACAGAGTGTAAAATGTGTCAAAGACACCCTGTTTCTTACCTGATGGTAACACACATGTGATGGTCAGTCTGGAAGGCCAGTGTTTTCCCCCTGTTTCTTGCAGATGGTTTGCAATCATGGAAATCCAGCTGTTCGTTGTGCTGTTCCTGTACAAGTATGAATTTGTGCTGTTGGATGCAGTGCCAAAGGAGGTAAGAGATCCATGCAGTCGTGGAGCACTCCCCATCTTTATACCCTTCATTCATCAGGTTCAGCTGAACAACCATGCTCAACCGTGGTTACATAAATTTTGAGAGGAGTATTATAAAACATGTAATGAACAACTTGATCTTTGTGTTATCTCAGAAAATCCAGAGTCATTCCAGCAATTCAAGTTAGTGGAGCTGTACTGCTATACAACTAAGTGCTTACAAGAATGTTTTGTCTCATCGTTGCCTAAACATTACCAGAGATTTGATACTTGTTTCTCACAAAAACAGTAAATATGGAACGTGATCATTAATACTTCAAAGATACGGAATCAGATGTAACACTTGTAGTGCTCTTTCACTCCGTATTCAAGGGTGGAAGGTAAATGATTAGGGTAAGACTGAATGAGCAACTGTGACACACAAAGGTTTTACCATAAGGGAGAATGGCACAGTCTCCACTTCATTATTTGAATATTTTGAAAATATTTAAAACTGTGAGAGTTTCTTAAAAGCTCATGTGTCATCCTGACAGAGTGACTAGAATAATAATTAACCATGAAGGCCCTACTCAATGGCTTTGGCAAAGCCAAGAAATAATTCTTGGTATTTGGTCTTGGTTCTCTAAGACCAAAGATGCAAGAATGTTTATATCTTAAGGTTAAAGCACAATGGTAATTGTATTAACTGATCTAACTGAAGTGTTTTTTCTGATTTTCCTTTCTTCAGAGCCCTTTACATTTGGTGGGGACACAGCAACCCATGGCACCATTACAGGTCCAGTATAAATGCCGGGAATGAAAATTGTGCAGCTTTGACCTTTCTTTGCCAGCCCATGCTGGATGGATGGACCACTGAGCTGCTTCCCAATCCCACATCTTCAGACAGGTTCCCTGCCTGCAGAGTTGTTGATTTCAGCTTTCAGTGCTGTACATTGTGCTGTGCCAAACCAGTGCAGTCGTACCTGTGCTCCTCCCCTGGTTGCCCACCTCCCAGTGCTTCAGTCCAAGCTTTCCTGCTGCATTCATAATTTATGGGTCAGTTATTCACAGACTTTGCAAATCTGATATACTAAACTCGCCAACCAAACATTCAGGACAAAAAGCTGCAGTGTCTGGAAATCCTACGTGTAAGCTGTGCCAGAACCAGCAGAGAAGCAGCTCCCTTGGGCCAGGTCACTGCTTCCTGCAGGGCACTTCAAACCAAGGCCAAAGTGGTGCCTCATGCTAAGAAATCACATTGGTAACAGCAAACAGCTCCCTGGTACTGGTGTTCACAAAATCCAGGACAGTCTGAGCAGAGAACTCTGGATCAGCTCCACATCCTGATAAACTGTGCTGACTTGTGTGTCACTGCCTGTGTGGGCAGGTGAAGGTCTGGCCTGCTCTGCCTATAACCAGTGCCAACTTCTTACAAGTAAAATGCATTTATAACAGAAAAATTGCAAGCATTTGGGATCTTGTTCCACTGGAGCACCTAAAATTTCTGCTGAGCTTTATTTTGCTCCACGGGATTCAGAATCAGTCCTTGCATGAATTTGCAATGAAAGTTTGACCGTGATGTTCGGCTTCCAATAAAAAGTGATTGCGAGGAAAGCTGTTCCTGCTCATGAGACTGGTTGTCTAATATCTAGAACACTTTTGCTTTCCCTGCCACATGAGTTATAGAACAAATTGCACAAATCTAAGAATATTTAATCCTATAAAGAATACCTAGTAAAAGTTGTTTGAAGAAGCTGTCAAATAAGTTCAGATACCAACACTTTAACTGCTGTCAGATTTCTTATACAATAATAGCTGGCGTGTATTTTTAGTCTTAGAAGTAAAGATTATTCATCATTTTAAAAGTATTTGCGAAAAAAACAAAACCTCACACAAACAGACTTTCAACAACAGTGCAAACTATGGGAATAACATGCATAGGAAAATAACACATAGTATAATTCATTACATGGTTGGCTTACCTTTGTGATGGATAGAACAACTTCAGTGATTTATATGGCTGGAAAATGATTCATCCAACTTTTAATTTAGCCCATAATGGTTAACTGTGCAAGAGTTGCAATCCTAATTGCTGTTCCAGTGTCTCTTCCATAACTGAAAGCCATTCCCTTGGATTTAATACTTGGTATTACCTGGAAGTGTATATTTTAATTTTAAGATTTGGAAATGACCATAATATTTGTAAGACCAGGCTGGATGGGCCTTTGAGCAACCTGCTCTAGTGGAAGGTGTCCCTGCCCATGGCAGGGGATTGGAACCGGGTGATCTCTAAGGTCCCTTCCAACCCAAACCATTCTATGATTCTAGGATGATTTTTATAAGTATTTTGCACTCACAGACCTTCACCCTGATCTGCCAGAGCAGGGAGCAGGATGAGGCCACTGGTGCTATTTGTTGTCTGAGTGCTGAGTGTTTCTGTCTGAGCTGGCCACTGGAACCATCAGTGCACACACATTTTACACATTTGTGGATGTGTCTGCTGGACCCAGGGGTGTGGAGCTGCAGCAGCCTCACCTCTGTGGGGCTACTGGATTTAGCAACTCCTGATCAGTTGAGAATCAGCCATGAAAACATTAGTCTTGAAAAGCAGGATATATTTTCATTGGAAGTGGAAGCTTTTGTCAGGAAAGAAATACCTGTTCATGACGGAGGGATGCCAAACAAGCACCTGAAGAAAAGTGGGCCTGGCTATGGAATTCCAACACTACCCTGTGGTGGATGACAGCTCCAGGCACTTGCTGTACTTTCGTAGGTGGAAAAAAACAAGGGAGGTGGATTAGAAAAGCAATGTAGTGGTCAAGTGATAGAGCTAAAAGGGGTCTTCTGCCTGGAAATAATCCAGAAGCTTCTGGGGGAGGGAACAACTTTCCCATGGGACAGGGTTAAACAGGCATTAAAAGGTCATCGCGATACCCTGCGCAAGAGTGGATTAAGAGTATCTAAATTATTCCTCTTCAAGTGCTTGTCTAATCTGCTTTTAAATACAGCAGTGCCAAATTTCCGTGGGGGATCTGTCCTCTTACCTGACCCTCCCTGCTGTTAGAAAGCTGTCCTACATATCAGTAGCAGGAGTCAGAAAAAGGTTTTATCCATGCTGTTACCACAAGACTGTAAGAAGCAGAAGATTTTCAAGACCACAGAGAAATAAAATGTATTTCAAGCTACCTTTTTTATTTCTACCTTCTGTATGAAGTCTGGATGTTAAAGTAGTGGAGCATTCCTCAAAAGAGAAAATAGTGGAGCATCCCTCAAAAAGCATCTTAGAAAATGTAATTGTTCCTTCTCCAGATGTGGCAAAGGCCAGATCTACCTGATAAATTCCAGCGTCTAAGTCAGTGAAACAGTGGTAGGAGTTGTCTTAATGAGACAGGAGATCTAGCGTTACGGGGAATGAGAAATAAAACTCTGTTAAATCAATTTTCCTTTAATAATTGTATATCAAAGAAGGGTTTCAGGGAAAAAAACAAGGAAACTAACACATTCCAGCCAAATCTTCTTTGATACTTTTGAAGAGAATGTAAACATTTTCCCTGAAATCATGAATTTCCTGTGGAATTATAAAACTCCTGAACACATTTTGAGCTAAAATTGTTGCCCTCCTGCAAGTGAATCTTCTCCAGTCAGTGCAGTGAAAAGATCACCCACACTATCAGCAGCCACCTCCCAGAATACTCACAATTTCTTTCATGACTTCCCTCTAATGAGCCTCCCTTGAAGGCCCCTCTCAAGTAAAGTATTTCAAGTGGTCTTTCTCTTTTCTGTGCCTCTGATTGTCACAGAACCCAGAAGTTTAGGCTTAGCACGTACACCTCCTCAAAAGAGCTGTCTAGGGACTAAAAGATAGTGCTGTGGCCATTGAGAGGTGGGCTAAAAATAATGACTTCCCCTCAAAAAGAAATTAAGGCCCTTGCTCTGTGCTGGGCTTAAGCACTGTGCCAAGCAAAACTCGACTTAAGCATGTGTTTTGCCTTAAACAAACACTTAAAATGGATCTGGGGAATAAGAATGGATTTTGATTTAAGCACAGGCTTAAGTGCTTTGCTGAACCCGGGTCCAAAAGCCTCAGTCCCTAACCTGTTGTTTATAGTTGGTCTTGGCATCTGTGTTGTAATTTTAAGGACATACAAAGGTTAGTGGAAATACTGAAGTGGCTTTGCTCATTTTAGGTGAAGCTGGCACACAGGAAAGGATTTCAGGAAGCATTTATAGCCCAAACCAGTAGGCTTTGTTGGCAACAAGCATCTTTCCCAGTTATTTGGTGCATTCTAAATGCGTGGCTCATCACACGGCAGAAAATACTCCCTGTCTGCCAGTATGTGGTAGAAGGGGACTTGGACACAGGAAAGGCATTCAAAAGATAGAAAGCACTTAATTGCAACAGCCAAGGAGAGGCTTTCATCATGTGGCCATTCTGGATGACATTGGACATGCGACTGATTGGCACAGCATTATTTGGGTTTTTCACTTTGATCATAAAATTACCAGGAAAGGCTTAATGGAGTTATAAATATCTTGTTTCCATGAGAGTCCTGGGAGGATAATTATAGCACTGAAGTCTTTACAAAGATAGAGCATTTATAAAATGGTATTATCTGAGGTCTCCAATGGATAATGCAGGGAATTCTGCACTCTATTCCCAGCTCCCCTATTGACTCACTGTGCTCTTTGGGTGAATCACTTCATCCCTGTTTCCTCACTGGGGTAATAATGACAATTACCCACTGTTGCAAAGTCGGTATGGCTTAAAAGCTGTACGTGTTGCTCCCACTCATGAGAGCACTCCTGCCTGGTTATGGATAGCAATGGCTGTCTGGAAGGCTTTGGATGAGCTACATGTTTTCCTGATGTGTGCTACTGGTAAATTACACTTCTTGTAGAGTTACAGTCAAAACACTCAGGAGAAATATTTTAAATCACTTAATTCACAGTTTTTAAGAGGATGATGAAACAGCTGTACCCCACAGTCTTCAGAAATACTTTGTCTTTAATGCAAAGCTTGGCATTTAAAGACTATGGACAAGCTTCTTGTTGAGTGAAAAGACAACTTCCTTTCATAAAACCAACCCCTACGGAGGAGCATTACCTAGAAAGTTGAGTAGCATCTGCCTGTGAGTAGGAACTACACCTATACTCTAACTTTCCTAAGCTGCACTAGGCTTTTCCTGCTCTAGAGACTCCATACATCATCTTTCCAGCTTTGAAAAAGGCAAGTGAGGAAGGAGTGATGGCAAGTGAGCAAGTGACTGGGCCTGAGCTCATGTGGGATATTTTGCCTGAAGGGCCTAACATGGATTTTGGTTACAAAAAACAGAACTTCAGTGCTGGAGAGGAGATCCTACATCTCCCATCAACAGCACTGTAACAACCCTGGCTGTGATTGCAAACAGCTCCTGATAAATTTGAGAGCGATCAGAGCTCTCCAGGAGTGGATGGGCCTTTGGAGCTTGCTGTGCCTTTCTGCAGTGGACTGAAACAAAAAGGAGCAGATTCCTACCTGGAATGAGGTAGAACTGCAGAACAGGAAATTGAAATGTTTTACCAAGCACTGAAATGACATTTCTATATGAATAGTCCGACAACAAAATTGTCCATTTTTCCAAAATAGAAGCTCTTGATCAGGAGTGGGTGCATTGCTGGGGTGAAGGGAGGAGGAAAAGGCAACCTCATTACTTTTCAGGAATCTGCAAAACAAACCAGGAGAGTCTGAAGACCTAAATTCTCTATATGGGCATTGTGCTTCCATAAAGCAACTTTTAGGGAGTCTACAAAGGCAGAAAACATCTTTTTCTGAGTGCATAATACTCAGATCATGTAATCACAGCTGGGCAGCGAAATCTAAACCTAAGGAGGATCATGTTCTTTACAAAGCATCATTAGGGAATATAAAGACTTGGCATTCCCTTTTTCCTGAGTCCTTGCTCAGAGGCAATTACCAGTGATTTCTATGAATATCTGACCCAAATAAGAGCCAAGAGAGGCTCTGTGGATGTGGTCCCTCAGCACTGCATGTCCAAACTACTCTTGCTGTGGGGTCTTGGACTGGTAAAGCAGGATCCAAGCTGAAAATGGGGCTCTGTCACACCTTCCCCTCAAAAGTCTCAATCGTAGCCAGACTTGACTCTTTTGAATTAAACACACTGGGTTCATAGTGTTGGTCTTTGTAACTGCTGACACAGACCCACAGGCAATTTCAAGGCACTGGCCTTTTATCTGGCTTTTATTCTGAAGACCGTCAATGCTCGAAAAGCATTAAGTGTGTCCTTCTGTTTGCTTGACACCACAAGAAAATCAAGTGATTCCATTATTGTGACATGGCCTCCCGAATGTGATTTCCAGGTTAAAATGGATAAGCAGTGCAAGATACTCAAAAAGTTCTGCTCTTTAAGTAACTCACTACAGCTGAAAATACTGCCTTTGATGCTCTTCTGCCCAAATCTTAGTATTATAATTTACTATTTTAAGCTTGTTTATAGAACTGGAATAATATGCAGATAAAAAAGGATAATTATTAGGGCGTTTTCAGGCATTAAAGTTGAGGTTTGTGAGAAAATAAACCAAGAATGTTTTACTGTCTGAAAACCTGGCAACTGGTCTTTGCTCACCATGAAGTGAAATCAAGCACCACTTTGTTAAAAGCCAGTTTCATCACAATGATCTGGTTGTTCCTTAAAATAATAAAGAGGCCTGAATCAGCAGGAGATGGTTTTATTCTGTCCTTTGGGTATTAATCGATATATCCACCTAAATTTTTCCAGTGGACTCTGGCCTTGCAGCCTGGTTCAGAGGCTGCACATTCAGGAGTGTGGGTCTGTAGGAAATGAGTTCTCTACACACTCGCAAGCCAGGACAAATCCAAGTGATTTGCTGCAGTCACATCTGCCCTGAGTTGCCACACCTGCCCCTGGGAAGGCACATTTATCCCTCCACACAGAGACATTACAGCATTGGCATCTTTGTACAGGGGTCAAAGGTGGAAGCTGGGCAAAGGTGGGAGCTGGGGCTGTCCTGTCTGCTGGGTTGTGAGCTCTCACAGCCTGGGAATGTGCCATGCCACTGGATGTCACAGCCTGGGAATGTGCCGTGGCACTGGATGTCTTGGGCTGGCTGAACAAGACATTCATGGCACAGCAGGCTGCTCCTCAAGGTGGCCCTGGAGCAGCAAAAGGGCACAATCAGACTAGAGGCCCTGCTTCATCTTTCCTTTTTATCTTCCATTTACTCCCTAGGAAGTTCCCATCCTCCCTAGGAATTCATTAGCGCCCTTTTTCCCCCTTCCCAGCTCAGCTGTAAACTCAGCTTACATTTTCCTTTAGGTTTGTCAGATATCCAGGCTGCCAGATACCTGAAAAGCTTTAAACTGGAGTGCAACACTGCAGGGGTAAGCCTGGCACATCAGTGCCCCAGTAGGAGATAACTCCTGAATGGACTGGCTATCCCTTCTGGGGCTCTGTCACACTGCTGGGAGAGCAGAAGGAAGGGGCAGAGCCTTCCCTCTGGCTGATGTGGAAGGAGGACACTCCTTAGAGGTTGCTCTGCCGCAGTGACTCAGTGCTGTGGAAGCTGTGACTGCCCAAAAATATCTGTGTCACCAAGACCGTTTCCATTTTGCCATCCCCAGTGTTCCCCTTGCACAAGGGCTGGCAGGACAGGGGCACTGGCATCATCCACTGTCAGTCACTGATGTGATCTCTATAAAATCAGTGCTAAAATACATCAAAACAATCATATAAATACAAGCATACACAAAGATAAAGTGTGTAAGCAAACTATGTCTTAGTAGAAGTGTTGAAAAATTAAGTTTTCACTTCTAGGCACAATTCAGGCGCAAAAATATAGTCTCAGTTGTTACTTACCTGCTTGAGCTGCTTATTTTCTGTTAACTGGATGTGTATGTGGTGTCGTGTGCTGACTAATAACACAGCCCTCTGCTTCCCATGATGCTCCAATTATGCCTTCAGTAGTCACTTAAAAATGTCAGAATAACGAATGAAAATTTCAGAAAAGAAAAAGAAACACAAGAAGCCTGAAGATTATGGATCACACTTTAAGAGAGTGAAACATATGAATTTTTTTTAATGATCCCTCAATATAAACAAAGCTCCTTAAAATGAAATTTTGGAAAGCCTTTCTGTGTCAATCTCCATAATTAAGGATAAAGATTAATAAAAGGCAAAGAAATCTCGTACAGTGGACCTCTCCATCAAACCTGTCTAGCACTGCTTCAGAACTAGGGCTCCTAAATTCTACTTCTCAACAATTAATAAACATTAATTACCACACTATTTGATTTAGAGGAGTAAATTGTGTCTTGCAGTGAATTACACTCCGTGGCCTTCTAATTAACACATATTAAAATAGAATTTCTGGTAGCTTTGTTTTCTTAGTTGTTTACATTCTGAAGCAAATTAAATAATAAACTCAGTCCGTATTTAGATATCTAAATAAGCATCTTGATTTTTCAGAGCACCTACAACTGAGAGTCAAACAGTGCTTCTGAAAACCAGGCCATTTATTTAGGTGTCTATATTTAGGTACATGAGTTTGAAGCATTTGGCTTGAGGTCACATAGCTATGGCTCATTGCATTTTTTTATTTCCATTTGGGTCACAATGGGCAAGTCACTTCTAATAATTCTCATCACAAATATATGAAATAGCAGGAGAGGTGGTAAGAATTACTTAGTAAAAACCATCGTGATGTATAGCACTTCCTCAAAATACATGGAGTTTCCTTCATGGAGAATTAAAATCTAAAAATAAAAATAGAAATCAGTGCATCAGAAAGGTAAGAGAGTGTGTTTAGAGACTGAACTTATGTTGTGGTTAAACTGTGCTCATTTCCTGGATTGAATTTTCTGACATCTTTGTCATTGCCTCTATAACCTTCTGACCATTTTGACAAGCCAGATGTTTCAGCGTCCTGTATTTTGACTGGGTAAATCCTAGAAGCCAAGTGCTTCTACTTGTTAACACATGGCAGCAAACCACAGTTTATTCTTGAGGAATTTGGGCTGACATCATCAGTCATGCTCTTGAATTGTGGCTACACCTCCAAGACTGCTTTTGAATTTGCACAGTAGCTTGTACAGGCCTTGACCTTAATGAACCAATTATGAAATAAACAGTCCAGGACTCTGCTGAGAGAAGATCCCTTGGAAAAGGACATCAGGAGGAAAACACAAAATTTTAAAGAAACAAGGAATGGAATGAGAACCTTGTATTTCAGCATCCTCATTCAAATGTGAGAATTTGCATCTGGCCATAATATTTCAGATCTGAGAGAGCTGTACTTGTACTGTAAGAATGTTGTTCGTTACAGAACAAAAGGTTTGTGTTTTTCTTTCTTGAAATGGAGGTTGTTTTAAAAGTCAATGAAACCTGTTTTTCCCCTTGATCTATCGTGCATCTAGGCTGAAAAAACATCTCTTGGTTAAAAATATTCCTTCAACAGAAATGGGGACGTGCCATTTTTGTTGTCTTTAAAGCTGAGGGTTAGCTCTAAGATAGTAAAGCTCTGTTTTGTGGGACTTTATGTTGGATACGGAATTTTTGCAATGTGAAATCAAAAAGCCCTTTATTTTTTTCTGACAGCTCTCACTCTCTGAAGTAGATGTAAAATGGAAAGATTCTTTGTTCCTGTTCTCATTGCCTTAAAAGACACGAGCTCCTTGTCTGACCTCTGTCTGCTCCTGAAGATGCTCAGAAACAACAGGGATGTGCCAGAGAGGGGATTTAGGGAACAACAGAGCCAAATGCAGGGGGTGTCCCACCTGCAAAGGTGGGAGCTCAGGGGCTCCAGAGCAGTGCCACAGGTTCTTATAGAATCACAGACTGGTTTGGGTTGCAAGAGACCTTAAGGATCATCCCATTCCATCCCCTGCCATGGGCAGGGACACCTTCCACTATCCCAGGTTGCTCCAAGCCCCATCCTACCCCAAGTTGAACACTTCCAGGAATGGGGCAGCCACAGCTTCTCTGGGCAACCTGTGCCAGGGCCTCACCACCCTCACAGGGAAGACTTTCCTCCCAGTACTTAATCTAACCCTGCCTTTCTTCATCTTAAGGTCTTTTTCCTTGTTCTACTCTATGCCCTTGATAAAAGTCCCTCTCCAGCTCTCTTGTAGTCCTTGTAGATGCTGGAAGCCCCCTCTACCTGCCTGACCCCCACATACCAGATTTGGAGAGAACAGACATCCCAGCTGGAGCATGTGCTTCCCTGCATCTCCAAGCCCCCAAAGGAAACATCTCTGCTCCATGATCAACCTGCTCGTGGAGTAACGTGCAAGGGCACCACAGGCACTGAAATTTTACAGAAGGTGAAGAATTGTTTCCTTTCCTGCAGGAATTTTTCATCTGTGCAATTATTCCTGTACCCAGATCTACATAAAATGCTCTGTAGATAAAAAGCAAAAAGAGACAGCATTTGCTTTGCACATTTTTGCTTCTCTCTGTAATGTGTTGCAGCTAAGCTGCTCTGCAGTTGCTGTGCACACACACACACTGGGGAGGTGTTGAGGCAAGGCTGTCTCACTGCCCTGAGTGACTGGGTGATAAACTGGCAGATGAAGTTCAGCAGTGTTAAGTGCAAAGCAATGCACAGGGGAAAAAATAACCCCAACCACACACACACACAGAGCCACCGGTTCCAGCACTGCAGGAGACCTGGAGATTGAAGTGGAAAGCCCTCTGGAAATGTCATTATGGGGCTAGGAAGTGGTCAAAAAGGGGAACTGAATGTTAAGAATCAGTAGCTCCTCCCTTAGATGATGAGGGGACTCCCAGAGTTGTTGGACTCTTTAGCCCAGATGCTCAGAGTTATTCAAAGTCCCTTGGCCAGACTGCTCTTATTTATTCCAGACCCAGCAAAATGCAGCAGTCATTTCAGCAGAATCAAAGTTTTAAAGCAGTGTCTTCTTGTAAAATTAGAAAGGCTAGAGAGGGTGGTGATAAAATCTCCCACTGAAAACAGAGAAAACCACGTGAAATTGAAAGAGATAGCTAGAGGGAAATCCAGTTAAAGGCTAGAAAATAATCACAGAATAGTTTGGGTTGGAGGGAACCTAAAGGATCATCTTGTTCCAACCCCTGCCATGGGCAGGGACACCTTCCACTACCCCAGGTTGCTCCAGCCTGGCCTTGAACACTTCCAGGGAAGGAGTATCCACAGCATCTCTGGGCAACCTGTGCCAAGGCCTCACCACCCTCATTGGGAAGAATTTCTTCCTAATATCTAACCTAAACCTGCCCTCTCTCAGTTTAAGGTCATTCCCCCTTGTCCTATAATGATGGTAAGAAGGTATAAACAATACATTAACTGCCTCTATAACAAAGGAACACTTGAACAGGGATAAGACTTTACATTGTTTTTACATAGTGAAGAACTATCCTATCACAGGACATTGTGGAAAGCAAAACTACAAAAGGGGTCAAAGAGAGATAAGAAAAACTCCTAGAGAACAGGACCACTGGTAGCTACTACGTGGAGTAACTTGGATTCAGCCATGAGTTCCAGAAATCCCTACCTCCCTAGTTGCTAGAAAATTATAAGGTAAATGGGAAAATACAGAGCCTATTTTTACACTGATTTACTAAGCATCCAGTCTTGGTTGCTGGAGACAAAGGACAAAGCTAGATGGATCCAACTGTGTTTTTTATATTCTAAAAAAGTAACAGAAACAATCAAGATTATAATGCTGATAGAGTCAACATTAATTTTACTTGCTTTATCCACTCTAATCTCCAGACTCAACCATTTGCAAGAAATCATAATCCATATCTGGCCAAAGAATTTGGGATTATCCCAGTAAGCAAAAATGTAAAAGATGAAGTATTGACTTCTTCAGCATTTACAGATTTTCAGGCATTACTTACTCATTTCTTCTGAAAAAGGGAAAATTTGTCACCAAAATGTCTGCAAAGGCTGCAGGACTTAGCCTGGGTTTGTATTTTGATGATCAGAAATCAAGGTAACATGGGGGGGGGGGGCAAAATCTTTTGGTTACAGTGTTTCAGTTGTGTTGAAATTCCCTGTGGCTGCTTCAGCACACTTGAGAGGCCTCTTTTGCTTAGAGATTAAATCTGGAGATGGGAAGCAGGTGCAGACTGAAGATAATGAGCAGCTCAGGATTTGGAGGAGACGGGCTAAGCCTGTGCTCTGGGATATCAGTAACAAACTCCCACTCAGTTCTGCGGGATGAGCTCACAGCACTGCTTGTGGATCCTGCAAGTAGCAGCTGTTTTATCACCTCCTTTGGTATCTTTTCCAGAATTACAGCTTCCTCCAGGTTTTGGCACTCTACAACTGCTTGGGTTGTGGGAAGATGGCCACAGCGTTTAGGAGGCACGGGCCATCACCCTTTACCCCAGAGCTGTTGCATGGCCTGAACAGCTCTGGGGTAAAGGGTGGGACTCCACAAAGGACCTTCTCTCAGTTGCCCTTATCCTGTTATTTTGGCAATGCCATTTTTCCATGTCTAAATAATATATTATTTTGTGACCTTTCCTAATAGAAATCTTTAATGCTTATAACAGGGGATGTTAAAATCCTGCAATTGTTGCCATTCTTGTAATTATTTACTTTGAAGGACATTTTACTGCAAACAGTGGGATTTAGGGTTTTTTTCCCTTTCATCTTAGCAATAGTGCCTGGTTGCATAAAGTGCTGACCTTGGCTTTCCTGATTTTTTCTTGAGCATGGGTTAGCTTGCTTTCACAACTGTAGAGATTCCTATTTTGCCACAAGGAAAACATTCTTCCCAATATGAAAATTAATAAAAATTGAGACACAAGGCACAGTTAAGAGGATGGAGATAAGAAGACACAAGGAAATTGTATAAGATAAAATGCAGGACAGAAAAAGCCCAGTGGATGCTCTTCCTACTCAGAATATTAAAATAACACATCATGCAAAGGGAACACACATAAATGGAGACAAAGGAAAATATCCTACCAGGTTTAATTCCCAAAACAAAAACCAACAAGCAGATAATTTGATTTAAAAGCTGATTAGTTTATATGGTGATATCTTTGGTTCCATAGCTCACTTTCTTTGCTGCATAATGCCTAAAGCAGTAAGATCATGGTCAGGGATTGGTATTTTAGGAACAAGGGCAAACCAATGAAAATAATAATTACTATTATAAGTTACCTATTATACATTTAAAAATAAAAGTAGAACCAAAGCAGAAACCCTGAAAGAAGTCTAAACCAGATACGCATCAAGGCATAAGTCAGTCCTTAGTTAAGGGACCAGGAAGAAACTCTTCTGTTGCAAGTACAACAATCTCCAGTGCATTGCTCTTTGCTGTCTGCAGAGATGAGGTGGGATATGCTATTGATTTCATTCTTCACACCATTTATTTTCTGCTATTATTGGAAAGTGCTGCTACAAATGGCACACATCTTTTTATATATTTTTAACTAATGGAGAATTATTCCTTACATAGATTTTTATAGGGTATTTAATAATTACATGGGAGTCTTCTAGTTCCTCATTACATTCTATAGATTTTCAAAGCCATCTTTACAGAAACCTATTTACGTTTCTGTATCACCCTATTGATTAAATCCCTTTGTATTACATTCCTAAGCGAAGAGACCACAGAAAATCAGTGTTAGCCTCTGACGTTTAGCAGCCTCGGATGTGCAGCTGGAAGAGAGAAAATAGCCCTTCCTTTAATAAAACATGCCTTGGGGGCATCTGAGGGCTTTCTCTTCTTTTTAAAATCATGACCAGCATCAGCCTTTTTCCATTGTAAACGTGATGTTCCTTTAGAGCCCTACAAATGTCCCTTTTGGCCTCGTCCGTAGTGGGGAGATATCCCTGATTCACCTGTTAGCCTGAAGAACTGGATCCATCCCAGATGGAGCTCGCTCCAAAGGACAGTTTGGGTGATGGTGGTCAGAGGTGGGAATGGTCTTGGGAATTCCATACTCCAGAGTAATCAGGACCCCTACAACATCACCCCGGGAGGGGCCTGAGGGGATGTCACTAAAACCATGGCGAGGTGCCCTGGCGCTGTTTGGGCATCCATCCTACTCTGTCTGCATCCCACCCCACCTCTCCCCTACCTTGTCCCATCCCACCACCCCTTCTCACTCCCATTCCGTTCCATTCCGTTCCGTTCCATTCCATTCTATTCCATTCCATTCCATTCCATTCCATTCCATTCCATTCCATCCCACACCACCTCCCCCCTACTCTACCCTATCCCATCCATCCCACCCCTTCTTGTTCAAATTCCATCCCATCCCACCTTTCCTCACTCCCATCCTATCCTGTATATCCCTACCTGATCCCTCCTATCCCACCTCATCTCTCCCTTACCTTACCCTAACCTACCCCACATCTCCCTACTCCATCCCACCCGACTTCACCCAATCCCACCTCACCCTCAGGGCTGGGGCACCGACACCTTGAAGGAGAGCCGCTTTGCTACGAGAACACAAAACACTGCCTGGTTCCTACCGCTCCCTGTGTGCTGGGGTGTCATAAGCTCCTGCCCCACCGGTGTCCCCTCACGGCCCTGTGCCACTCACCTGTCCCGCTCAGCTGTCCCCTGTCCCCACTCACCTGTCACTTATCCTCGCTCATCCCTTGTCCCCACACATCCCCTTCCCGGCTCACCTGTCCCCACTCAGCTGTCCCCGTACATCCCCCGTCCCCTCTCACCTGTCCCCACTCAGCTGTCCCCGTACATCCCCCGTCCCCTCTCACCTGTCCCCACTCAGCTGTCCCCGTACATCCCCCGTCCCCTCTCACCTGTCCCCACTCAGCTGTCCCCGTACATCCCCCGTCCCCTCTCACCTGTCCCCTCACGGTCCCCGCTGGTCACCGATTCCCGGCGCGTCGCCGTGGGAGCGGGGGGCGTGGCCAGGGTGTGGGAGGCGGGACCAACGCACTCCTCGCGTTCTCATTGGCGGCTCCTCCTGCCCGTTTAGGCGGAGGCGTTGCTGATTGGCCCGCCCCGTCCTCCACCTTGGCGGGCGCGGCGCGGGCGGGCGCGGGGCGCTCTGAGGGAGCGTTGGGCGCGGAGCGCGGCGGACTCCGGGCGGGCGAGGGAAGGGCGAGCGAGCCGCAGGTAAGGGCACGGCCGCCTCCCCAGGGGCTCCTTCCCCGCCGGGGCCGCAGCGCTGTCCCGCAGACCTGGGTTATGCAACCGCCCCGCGGTCCTGCCCCGGCTCCGCTCTGCCCTCGGGGCGCCTTCCATCCGCAGCTCTCGGGGCGCGGGGGATGCGTGGCGAGCCCGCGGCCGCCCCTTGGTAGGGGTCGGTGCCGGGGTCTCCCCCGCTGGGATGCGGAGGAGCTCGTGAGGAGGGGATGGGGGCGTGGGAAGGGGGTTTGCGGCCGTGCCGGGAGTGCTGGGAGGGGGTCGGGGTCGCGGCGATGCGAACCCGGACCGGGCGCTCGGGCAGCTCCGGGTTGGGCTGCGCCGGGAGCCCCGAGAGGGAGGCTTTTCTCGGGCTGCTTTAAACTTGGCTGCGGAATCTGAGGGGGAATGGCTTTAAAGTGAAGGAAGGTTGGTTTAAATGACATAATATGAATAAGTTCTTTACTGTGAGGCTGGTGAGGCACTGGCACAGGCTTCCCAGAGCAGCTGTGGCTGCCCTGTTCCTGGAAGTGTTCAAAGCCAGCTTGGATGGGGCTTGGAACAACTTGGGATAGCGGAAGGTGTCCCTGCCTATGGCAGGGGGTTGGAACGAGATGGTCTTTAATATCTCTTCCAACCCAAACCGTTCTGTGATTCAGTGATCCCAAGCCAATATCATTTGATGCTTATATAACAGGTAGCTCTCCAAACTTGCTGCTTTGGGTGCTTTTCCTCACCTCTCCTAGATTCTTTTGTACCTCCTTAAAATATTGTGGTCCTTTACTTCTTGAATTTGGAGTTTGATGAAGCTTCCTGAAATCAAATGTGTGATGAGTTTATACAGCTGAAAGAAATCATATAAATGAGAATTGTAATTTAATCAGGGGTTATACTTTACACCAGCTTCTGTCTTAGGCTTTCAGGTTTTCCCCTTGGAAATGGTTTGGTCTTTGTTTAGCTAGTTAGAATGGCTGCTTTGTAGAAAAGGAAAACTCCTTCTCTATGATCATCTCTGTTAACTAGTCTTTGGTACCTTTAACAGCAGGATCTGTCCTATTCTCCTTAAACTCCTGAGAAGTTGTCAGCTGTGTGATCTAGTTTGTCTGTCCCCTTCCAGGTATTGTAGTTTGAGTTTAGATTCAGTAGATTGGTTTGTCATTGTTTGTGTTGAAAATGTTTGTCAATGCATCAGTGTCCTTAATTTTTTTATTTATTTGTAAATTACTTGATTGTGCCAGCAGGAAATCCTTTTAGAGGAGGAAACTTTGAAATTTTGTTCCAAGTCATCACTGTGTCCCAACTATCTTCTGGGAGTTAAGCCCTGTGAATGGCTCCTATTGCAGGTAGTTCTGGGTAGGATTTGGGGCACAGTCCTGAATTTCAGGTTACAAGCTGTAGGGCTGCTAAACGAGTGTTCCACTGACCCCTGTGTGAGGTGACAGCTCTGGCTGAATGCCAGTGACGCTCTAATGCTGTGCGCCCCTTATAAAACGGGCTTGCTTTAAATAGATTAGCATAGAGGCCAAGTGAAGGTAATCGGGAGGCTTGTTCTGGTAACTTTGTGTTTGGGGAGGGTTTTTTTTTTTTTTTGGTTCTTTTAATACCTTAATGTTGCCACGGTAACTGTAGTGCCCGATTGATCGAAGCTCAGCTTCTTGACCTGAAGAACAGCACATGGAATCTTTCACACCTGGCATTGGCTGCTCCAAAGTATCACCTTCCTGTTGTGCAGTGGGACTGGAATTTTGGCTTGGTTGGGTCCACCAGTGCCTCCTTGATTGTTTTCTCCAGGGCTGGAGATGCAGATGCTCAGCAAGGTGATGCCAGACGAGTCCCTTTGTGGTCTCAGGATACATCCCTGGCGTGGGAGGCACAGCTGAACGTTCAGTGTGATGTGCATGTCTTGGACTGCTTGAGCTGACCAGTCCTGCTTTAGAGGAATAAAACTGAATAGTCCCTTTGGATGTTAAAAGCTTCCAAAAATAGTTCCAAAGTCTCAGCTAAATTTAATGCGGCTAGAATGTCAATGGAAAGGATTAGAACATTTGGGATTTGCACCAGTTAGCATTTAGAAAAAAAAAAAATTAAAATCCTCTTCCTCATATTTGCCACTTTTGTAAGAGGAAAAGTGGAGATTGGCACTATTTTTGTGTGGTACTAAGCAAACTGGAGCTCAAATGTGAGTAGACTTCCCTGTACTGGTAATTTTGATTCCTGTAAGGGGAATTTGCCCAGGTGGGAGATCAGGGGTGAAGGCTGTAGGAGGGGTTCTGTGGGAGGGGGTCACTATAGTCCATGTTGCTTTTCAGGCTGCAAAGGTTCATTAATCCTGTCATGTGAGGTCCAGTTCTGCTCTTTCTAATTAAGTAAAAAGCCTCTATTTAAGTCCAAAGGAGCTTTCCACAGTGAAGAATTAGCACCATTAAAAATAATGCTCATCTCCAGTGTTCATTGTGCAGAGTGGAGTGAAATTCCAGTAAGTTACTTCCCTGTTACACTTGTGCCTTCTGACAGAGCCTTCGCTGTGAGGCCACTTGGCTTCAGCAGGAGATGCAGCCCTAGGCTGACACCACTGAAATTGGTGGCTCTGCTACTGTAAAGTCAGTGAGTATTTTAAGTAAAAAATTATTCTTTCAGTAAAAACTTATTCACCGGGTTTGATTTCCTTCCTCCTGCCTCTCCCCTGCCTTTGAATTATGGTAAAAATTGCTTTTTTGTGCTGTTTTCTTCAGTAGGAGCCAAGATGGAATCCCTACACTTTTCCTGGGCCCTTCTAGAAAAGCAACTGCAACTCTTCTTGCTTTGGTTTTTTTTATCCAAATTTTCTTAATTCCTGCAGATTATGGTTTCCAGGTTTGCACTCAGGACTCAATAATACTTCAAGTTTATAGTGATTATATTTAAAGCTTTTATTTGTAACGTTTTGTTTGCTTTATTCTATTTTTAGTCATGTTGTTTGTCATGGCAAGCAGTGTTTAATAAAAAAAAAGTAAAGTTTCCTAGTGATTTCAAGAGATATGTGCCTGTTTCTTGATGTCCCTCAGGGATTCTTTTTAAAAACTCTAAAGACAGGAAAATGTTCACCAAGGAAATGCCTTATTAGTTTCCATAAAAACAGTGGATAAATCTATAAATGCTCAGTGACATAGAAGACAGTGGTCCATTCAGACACTTCATATACTCAAATTGTCTTCATTCAATAAAATTTCTGCCTAAAGTTTTGGCACTGCAGGGATCTGACTTCATGAGAAGATGTACATCTTTGCCCTTTCAGTTTTACACTAAATAGGTATAATTTTTCAAAGAGAAACTTCAGTGAGCTACTGCTGTTTTCCAGTGAATATAATTTTCTGCTGGCCTCTGTTAATTTTAATTAGAGGTGTACTGTATCTAAAAATAGTGAGGTAACAGAAAGAACACAGAGCTCCCACTTGGAATCTCTACAGAGCTTTTGGTCACAGCATCTCCGGTGCTGAACACTGACACGACCCGATCTGTTCCAATGGAAAGGGTGTTTGCCTTGTGTTTGGAACTATCCCAGATTAGAAACCTTTGTACACCTGGACCACGGGAGGAGAAATTTGAAGTAACCATATCATTGTGATGTGCAGGGTCTGGGAGGGAAGTGGCTGCTGTGGTTCTCCAAGGGTTAAAAGTGCAGCACTCTGGGGGTTCTCATTAAAGTTGAGGGTCCAAACCGTACCTGAAATTCTGAAATAACACAGATAACGTTTGGGTGAACTTTTAAATAAAGGGAATAAACAGATATGGCAAGTGCTCAGCATTAGCTGGAAGTTACATGAAGTTGTTGGGCTCAGGTTTGAATCTGCCTCAGTGTCTCAGACTTTTCAAGGGAACAATCCTGACAGAGTTTGCTGTCATGATCTCAGTTAGGATTTTGGATAATTTAGCATCAATATTGGTGCTGGATGATGCCTGTATTACTGTATTATTTTTAATTTTTTTAATGGCATTGCCACTTCTTTCGAACTTCTGTATGGCAACTTCTGGTATCTCAAGTATTTGAAAAATTTCCTGATTTGGGAGGGGAGAAGCAAATTCATAACTCAATTTGAACTCAGTCCATTTTAAAAGGAAGATAAGTACAGTTTACTATTATGTGGGGTTTCTTTGTTTTGTTTGTTTTTTGGTTTTTTGTTTTGTTTTTGTAATATAAGACGGATCCTAAGGGGATGAAGTTAACTTGTTTTGTCAGAAGCTGTGGACAGGAGCTTTAACATAAATGGGAATGTGATCCAGTGATTGTATTATAGTTACATAAAAGATTACTTTTAATTGGGATTATTTTATATGGAAATCCAGTTTATGGATGATACATAACTTAGAGTTAATTGTTTTAAGGGATTTGAAATGTAAATTCTTTTGTTCTAAATTAGTTGAATAATTGGAAAGAGGATTTTTTTTTGTCAGAGTGAAGTGGCTAAGTAATTTCAAAGAAGCTGCAGACCACTACCAACAACATGATCAACCTGAGCCTTAAGGTTTGACAGACATAATAAAGGATATGTAGTTATGATTTTTTACATATATATAAAAATATATGGAAATTTTTCTATGTGAAACATTATTCATAATATGGGGAAATATAAGCTTACCATCTTATGCCTGACGGTAACTTTTGATTGAAGTCTGCTAACAAATGTTGTTGATTCAAGTATGTTTGTCCCCTCTGATTATCATCGAGCTCAGGCTCATAGGCAGTTTATTTCTCTTGGGGAACATGTATGTATTTCATTAGTGAGGCTTCTGTTTTAACTGTGGTGCTGTGCTTTATATGGTGCAGTCCATGGCAAAGGAAAATCTGTGAAACAACAGCTATTCCATGTAGGTGTTCTTAACTGTCCCATCATAAATTGGGCAGAGGATTTAAGAATCAGGGTATTATAAGTTGACTTGCTAGTGGAGGGAACGCTGATCAGAAATCTGGGTGTATCTTAGGAGTAGAAGATGCCTGTGCAGGCACAGACACCTACCTGCAAGTCTGGAAAAAGAGCTGGTCAAAAGGCCTGTGAGACAATGACTTTCTTAAAAAGACTTGGCCAATACCCAAATCCTGCTGGGCAAATACGTCTCAATAATTGGCTGGAAAAAAAAGAAACAAGCTTTTCCTGTCCAAGAGCTCTAGCAGAGCAAAACTACTGCCACATGATGTAAATATTTATTAATTTCTCATCCTGGCTGCTGCAGAGTATTTTCATTTTGTTACTGGTTAAAAACCTGAGCTGTGTGGTTGTAACTTAAAATCCTGTTCTGTTTTGTTGTTTGTCATAGTGGTTTTGCTGAATTCCTAGCTTAAAAGCATTCCTATGGAGTATTTTATTATAATATGGCTTTCCCAGGAGAGAAAAATAAACAACTGTTTAGTGAGGAAGCCTAAAGACTTTTCTGACTTCTGTCAATAGATTGAGATTCTTTGCTTCTCTGCACACACTAATAGCTTTGTTATGCCTTGGGAAAGGAGGTATGAAACTTGTTAGCTTTAACATTCGTAATCCAAATTCCTGCTACTTTAGCATGTCAGCTTCTGTAACTCTCAGATGGTCAGAGTCTTCCCTGGCTGCACATTGTTTGCCTGTTGTGAATGAAATTCTTCCCGCAAACTGGCACAAGCCTGCTCTGCGATGTAAATTGTGTTTTGTAACACACTGGGCTTGAGGTTCATTTTCATAAAGCTAATGACACAGGCTAGACATGATGACAAACATGCTTAGAGATGATTGTTTTTGGAGGAGATGATTTATTAATGCTTTTTGCTAGAGAAAATAATACATTCTGATGTGAAGTTTCTGGCTGGTGTGAGGAGTTCTTTATAGTATTTCCCTGGATGTGTTTACCATAAAATGTACAGTAATACAAAGTTTAAGTGTGTAGGTTCAAATACCAGAGGCAATGTCACTGTGATGGTGAACTCTCCTACACTAATGTGTGCTGCTGAACTTGTAGCCATCTCCTCTGCCCATTGTTCAGGCTTCTTCTTTCCAATTAGATTTTAATTTCTAAACTGAAATTAGTTGGAGGTAGTTGTACTAATGTTGGACTGAGCTGGTGGAAGGAAAATGTGTATTTGATAGCCTGAAAACCCGTCCTCACGTTAACACAGTACTTTTGAGCATGGCTTCAGCTTGTGTTCTTGAGAATTTCTGTCATTAGCCCTGAGACTCCAGCAATAACAGTTACTGATATTTCTATAACCTTATGTTATGGAATGATGTGCTCTGTCGTCAGCCAAATCTCATTTCAGAGCAGAGGTTATATGAAAGGCACAGCCATGGCAAATTAGCTCCATAATTTAGCTTTACTGAGATTAAGTGTAATAAGACCATATGGTTTAATTTTGGACAGCAGTCCTATATAGTGTGTTTGAGCTAATATTTACAGCTATTTATAGAAAATAGCAAGTATGCAAGAGAGCAAGGGCAGAGCAGAACAGATGAGCACGCTGAGTTTATGTAACTCTCTAACTGCTTGTGTCATAAGGAGGAAAAGCAGCTAATGATTGCATATTGTTATTGAAAGAAACAAATAAAAGGGAATAGATTATTATCCAATAAACTTCTAGTTAACTTACTGGGGCTCTGTAGAAACGATAGGTTGATGTCTACTACGGGTGCTAAATACTTGATTTTATGCTAATTAACACACTGATCATTAATTGGATCTTGACTTACTCCCCTTGGCTGGCTTGAAGCTTACTCTCATAACAACAGTAGTGATATCATTTAATGTATGGCCTCATTCCGTGTGCCTTAAAATTACCTTTCTATACCGACGCATTTGGGATAAAGGCTCCAAAGCCAGCAGGACTTTCTTGACATTGCTGAAAGTCATCTTGAGTCCATTCTTCCCTTAATTTTATTTGCTTCCTAGTGTGATTAAGATGCAAAGAAATTGCTAATGGGCATGGAAAACCAGTGTAAGTTCTGTACTTAAACTGTAGAAAAAATTGTCAGTTCTTTGTAGCAGAGATGTGTCTTGGTTGTACTGGTTTTTGATGATGCCGTGTTCAAGCTGCTTTACAAAAAGGTCTTTTTGTTTTGTTTTTTCTTGATGCCTGGTTTAAATTTCAGAGTTATTTTCAAGTTCTTCCCCAGTGCATTGTGCTTCCTGAGCTGGCTGCAGACTCAGAAGCACCAGCAGCTTTCCCAGTGACAGACACGGTTCTCTTAAACCCAAATACAGCACAGTGTTTTCTCATAGGGCAAGAGGCCTTTAAGTAATGTCTCTTCTGCTTGTGTTCAGAAGCTTGTACTGAGATGTTTAGGCCTTTCCTGTGCTAATAAATGAAGTTAAAGCCAAGTCCCTGTTGGAACCTTGGTGAGACTGGTCTTAGTGCCCAGTGTCAGAGGCCAGTTCTTGCCTTGAAATAGTGTGAAATTTACTTTACACAAACCAAGCCCCCAGACTTAAGAATCTCTGGGTTAACTTGTGGATGTGGAATGTTTAAATACATAGTGTAACTGTGTTATGTTATCTCTCCATGCTGCCAGGAATGAGGGGAGATTCCTACTTCTTTGGAATGCGGGGCCTTGGCAACTATGGCTGCATCCCAGAGGATGGAGGGCAGTTCCTACTCTACTCTATCAATGGAGACAATGGCTTAAAGAGATGTTTTGCAGAGGAAGATTTTCATGAAATAATTGATTTCAACGATCTCCCGAATTCTCTCTTTGCCTGTAACGTTCACCAGTCCGTGTTTGAGGATGAGGACAGTAAGGTACAGTGTCTGTTTTCATGTTTGCCCTGTAAGAGAAACCTATGCTTTGTATCTATTTATTGCAGTCAGTGAAAGAGTTTAATTGGTCTCATGCAAAGAAACTTGATCACAAATATGACTTCTTTCTAAGGTGATAACAACATTCTGCTGTGACATTTATTTCAAGAGTGTAAAAGCTGAGGTCAACAAAAAATGCCTTTCTTTTGTTGAGATTTGCAGAATACTGAAATGCAGGTTTGTGTGTTCATGGCAGCCTTGGCTGCGGGGGTGGTGGTGATGGCAAAATCAAACGTGTGATGGCTGCTCCTGCTTGCTGATCACAGACCACTGAGATGGAAGGCTTCCTTTCTGTATTTTCTCATAGAATTAGAGAATCCTTAGGTTGCCAAAGACCTGTAAGATTGAGTTCCAACCATTAACCCAGCACTGCCAAGCCCACCACTAAACCATGTCCCCAAGTGCCACATGTACACATCTTTTAAACCCCTCCAGGGCTGGTGACTCAACCTCTTCCCTGGGCAGCCTGTTCCAATGCTTGACAACCCTTTTGGTGTTTAAGTTTTCCTAATATCTGAGTTAAACCTCCCCTGGCATGCCTTGAGACCATTTCCTCATGTCTTATTGATTGCTAATTTGGAAAAGAGACCATCACCTGCCTCACTCCAACCTCCTTTCATGTACTTGTGGAGAAGAGAGATAAGGTCTGAAGTGTTTTAAGTTATCTGTAATACTGTGTTCTCACTGTCATTCACTTTAGATTTTCTAGATGAAAAAGACATGGTAAACTTAATGAAAATATTTAGAACTCTGCAATTAATCTAAAACAGAATGTTGAGAACAACATGGTCTTAAGATAATAATAATAACAATTTTAAAAAATCAACTTTTGCAGGAAGCATTCAGTTCCTGTTTCTTAGTCTACTGTTCTTTCTGATGGAGGCTGGAGGAATATAAAATTGATAGCTTGGGGCTTTATTGTCTGATGAAATGAGTCTGAGCTAATTGTTATAGGCACATCTGAAGCTACTTGAGTGTCCTGTTCAGAATTTTCAATTGCGAAACAAGCTGGCACAGGTACAGTGGGTTTTGGCTGAAACTGTCTGAGGTATCCAGATAAAACTACAAAGTCACTGGGACCAGAGCTGGCCAGAATGGACAAAGGATTTTTTGTGGGGGAATTACCAGATGAAAGAGAAATAAAACAAGATTTCTGAGGATACAGGCTTCCTGTTAAAGGTACTGAAAGTGGTATCTGTTGAGGCTGCACAAGTAGAATTATTTGGGTTTAGTTTTTTAGGTCTCTGTCTTCTGTAATGATGTCTTTTGTATGTTTGAGTAATACAGATTAGTGCTGTGATATGAGCTTTAAAATGGGCATTTATATATGAAAAATCCTACACTCTAAATTGCAGTTTTGAAAAACAGTGCCCTATTTTACTGAACAGGCCTTTTGCTAAGAAGCATCTTGCATTTACATTCTGCCATTTTCCAGAATTTTCTCACCATCTGGTAGTGAACTTGACTAAAGCTGAAGGGGTCTGAAAGTCCAGCTTTAAAGGAAGAAAACAGAAGCCCACCTAGAAGTAGAGAATCTTTCTCTTCACCCTGCAGAGATTCTATCCCCACTTGCTCCTGAGCTTTCCCTTTTGAGAGCTGTATTCTAGTATTTAGCTGATGGCTTAGTTAGAAAATGGAATGGGTGATTATGTAAGTATGTGGGATAGCAATCCCCAAAGACTTGCAGGACTTAAGGATGTGTCTTAAGAATAGCAGCTGTGTTGTGGAGGTGGATATTCTGTGCCATGTGCGTGTAAACGCCCTGTCCATGCTGTGGGTTGAACAGCTCTGTTTGCAGGTAAGTGGTTACTCCTGTAAGTCCATATTTAACAAGATGGGATTACCTTCAGATTTCTCATTAAATCCAAGAACCTGGGGAGTTGATTATGGTTTTTATTATTCCTGTAGAACATGTACTTGTGTTCCCAGTTGATTAATACCCATAATCCTTTCTATTAATAACTGTTGCTGCAAGATGAGAGCACACATGAATTCAAAATAAAATACTGTCAAGTTGCTAAACTAAATTTTAAAATCTTACGTGATCACTATTCATAAATGCTGCTAACAATCATATCTTCAATTATGTATTGATCCAAAGTATATGTAATGGTACACTAAACTTTAAAAAAATATATACTACAGAAATGGCTATATCTACAATCATTTCATGGTGTTATTCATTCTACAGAAAATAAAACCTTTTGTAATGTATCTTTGACTTTTACTCCTGATCTGCACTTTTAGGAGGAAAGAGAAGGTATGATTGGAAGTTACAAGTTAGCTAGTAAAGGAAGCCAGAGAAACTTGTCATTGTAAATGGCTGGTTTGACTTGGTGTGGAAAGCTCAGAGTGGCTTTAGCATGGAACAGCATTAATGTAAAGAATTTACAGTATCAGTTTTAAAGTTACATTGTCAGAAGTTTCTAAGGGGCTGGAATGTCCAGTTCAAACTTCTAACACACAAATATCTTAGCAATACACCCACTAAAGACAGGGTTTAATTTGAAGGCATTTAACTCCTTTGTATCAGATACAGGGTAAATTCTAGATTGTGCTTGAGTGTGGACTTGGAGCAGCTACTGGCAGCAAGTACACCTGTGCTGGGGATAAGCTGATTCAGTTAGTTCTGAGTCCTGTGTCAGAAATACCCTTTAACCAGTGTTGTGTGTCTACAATCCCTCTCAGAAGGGATTCTCTCTCCTGTCAAAAGCAATGATGGCACCTGCAGGGAGCCTGAGTTTGGACCTTCATTTTATGAAGGTGAGAAATTCTGGCAGCTGAAGGCTGTGTCCTTTGCAGGGAAAGACACAGGCTTGGGTCTTCTCCTGGCTGGCACCCTGAGGTCTCACCATCCTGAGCCTGAAGAGTTGTGGACTCTGGGATCTGAAGATGAGTTTGCCATCAGGCTTCAAGGAAGCTGCTCAGGACTGACTGCCCTTAAACACTGCAGAAAGAGGAATATAGGTTAAAGCTGCCTACATCTGATCTTGCTTCAGTAAGAGAGCATCTGGTCAAAAAATATTTCCCTACCTTCCAGGCCTGTGTTCTTGGAAAGAAATGTGTGCTTGGATCAGGAGAATGCCCCAGATAACTGGGTCGATAATGTGGGCATTTAAGGATTTGTGCAGGGTGATTTAGCATCTTCAGAACGACAGCAGCTTGCTACAGCTGAGGGTAGGTGGCTTTGCTTATCTCCACTCCTCTCATGGACAGCCTGCACCTTCCTATGGAAAATGAAATTGTACCTTCTGTACAATGTGCTAGAAAATACAGAGCTTTTTAGTTCTTAAAATCCATTAAAGTTGTGGAGAAGATTATCCAACAGGATAATCTGTTGCAAAGCTGGGATCACATTCTGTTGTGTCCCTGTCACTGTCCTGTGTTCTGATCATTTGTTTTGGCATAAAGCTGTTAATGGTAGGGGCAGATTAATTTGGTGTTTTGGAGTGTACAGCACTGACTTGGTTGGGTCATGGAAGTCTTATTGTAAAGAAGCTAAAAACAAAATTACTCCTTAACCCTGGGTTTTGTCATGTCTCTTGGAAAAACTGATGGGACTATTTATGTGTGAGCAAGATATGGCAAAATTGGGACTTTTTTTTTGGCTGGTAGTGTGACTGAATGGGAGGTGCTGCTCCTTTTAGCTTTTCTGATAAAGCAACTGTGTTGGTGAGCCAAAGGGCATGACTGATAACTCCTGAGGGTGGGTATGCGAGTGTTTCAGCAGTTAATTGCTACCCACAACCCTTAAACTCTGGCTAGTAACCCTTTTGTTGTGCTTTTGTTAAGCATGTATCGCTGTTTTGTAAAACCAACCTTTGTGTTCTGTGACTCGAACTTCCTTCTGGCTGGGACTGGTAGACACACTGTCAAAGTGAAGCATCTTTGTCTCTTAGGATGGTTTCTTCAGATGCTGTAATGCCTCAGGAGATGCTTACACAAAGCTGTCATTATTAGAATATGTTTTCATGAGGGAAGGATGTGTTCCCTCAAGCTTTTTAGAAGCTGCATGCTCCTTTTTTTCCCATTCTTTTGGCTCAAATTGGAAGGAGCACCGATTAAACTTGATGGTTTTATTTCAGATAAAGAATGATTCATCAGTTTCTGAGCATTTTAGTTATGGTGAAGCTGCCTAGACAGTGGTAGCCAAAGTCCACCAAGTGCTTTTTCTTGCCAATGTGATTTAAACCAATAGGAGATACTATTATTATTTCTGCATGAGAGAATACCGATCAAATGTGTCCAGTTCTGGAATTTCCAGCATGAGGAAGACACAGACATACTGGAGGGAGGCCACAGAGATGAAGGGATGGGGAGCCTGTCTGCTCTGAAGAAAGGCCAATGGAGCTGGGCCTGTTGACCTGGAGAAGGCTCAGGTGGATCTGAGCAGTGTGTGGACACCTGAAGACAGAGTACAAAGAAGGCTGATCCAGGCTCTTTTCAGTGGTGCCAAGTGCCAGGAGCAGAGGCCACGGACATCAACTGAAACACAGGAGGTTCCCTCTGAACATCAGGCAACACTTTTTTGCTGTGGCAGTGATACCACAGGGTGCCCAGATGGGTGGTGCAGTGTCTCGCTCTCCATGGAGATATTCCAAAGCTGTCTGGATATAGTCCTGGGTAGCTGAGCTCTAGATGGCCCCGCTTGAGCCAGGGGTGCGTTGGAAAAGATGATCTCCAGAGATCCTTTCCAACCTCCTCCAATCTGTGATTCTCTGAATGTCTGTTGAAGTGTATCCTAATTCTTCTGATACAGAGGGCCAGTGTGGGAATGCAAGACTGGGCATTGAAGGTGATTAAAAATGCATTTTCTGAACCGTGAGCTTAATGGAGGTGGGGTGGAGCAGGAAAGAGGAAAGTCAAACTAACAAGCCAATGGAAAAGATAATCCTATTTTAATAGAAGGACTTTACTGTGAAAACAACTACTATTTTCATGATGGATTCTTTCACATTACAACTTTATTTACATATATTGGATGATTGCTTGCTCTTACTGCAGAAACCTCTGTTAGACTTCCTTTGACTTTTTTTTTTTAAGATGTATTATTGAACTTGGATCCTGAAAAATATTTAAGGCTCCGTTGGGTGAGTGCTGGAATATTTGTCCAAGGGTGATGCTTCAAGAGATCTTTGTAGCCTTACTTGTAAAGGCTTTTTTTCCTTTGTACTTGCATTCAGATTTCTCAACAAAGCACATTTTCATGCTGCTATTTTTATTTTTAAGGTTCAGTGAAAGACACTGGACTGCTCACTGGTCTACTGTGTTAACTTTTATATGTTAATTCTGGAACTGAAACTTTCTGCTGATGCTTTGACTGGAGCAGATAATTGAAATGTGTCTGTTCAGTGCTCCTTTTAAACAAAGTGGAGCCAGTGTGTCTGCTGCCATGTGTGAAATGTTTCTTTGGTTCCCTTTTCCTACAGGCTAATTCAAGATGATGCTCTGGACAGGCTTTGTGTCTGCAGGGGAAGATCTGTTCCTTTTGACTTGAGTTTTAAGCATCTAGATTGTGAAGTCAGAATCTCTTTGTTCAAATTACATCACTGAAGCCTCTAGGTGTTGAGTCATCATTATATTTAGAGGGTGGCACACTTCTTTTTAGTCTAATATTAGTATTCAATCCTGGACCCCGTGGAAGGTCACCCTAACAAAGATGAAGTCAGGCTCCAAGGCTGGAAAGGAATGCAAGCTTCACTCTGCCTTCCTGGTACACTTGCTCTTGCTTTGTTTTACTTTCAGTTTTTCTACCTTTTAAGGTTGGTGGTGGTTGATATGATAACATTATCAGAAGCTGCCACTTGAAGCAGACTGTGAGTTGTGCTATGGAATCTCTACCTACGTTGCTTTGTTCTGCTTTATAAATGGGATCAGTGTTACTCCCTGGCATTCTGTGAAAATGGAAGTGTTTCTTTACTATACGCTGTCTATGCATCTAATAGAATGAAAATACAGAGAGCTTGCAAAGAGAGGCTACAGAAGCAGTGTCCTTCATGAATCAGAGCTACCCTCTGGGAATCCTATTTTGCATTTTTCCCTGGGTGCTGGTTTGCAGACAGCCAAGCGCTGCTTTTTTTGTGTAATCATGGAAACACTAGAATAAAGCTTTAGGAGGCTGTTCTTCCTCTGAGAAATATGGAGTCTAAAGTTCTTTTTCCATTGCATTATTTTTTTTCTGTAACTAATTTCAAATACTTTTCCTACAAACCATCTCTGAGCAATACAGCGTTTTGTCTGAAAACACCTGTGACCTTCCTTGATCTGCATCTGATATTCCATCTGACTGCTGGAGTGGTAAGCCTGACTTTTACAGCCTCATTATACAAGTTCTCTCTAAAATTGGAAAAAGCTGTTGATACTTGGCCTTAAAATGACCTTAAACCAAAGGAGAGTAGGCTGACGTTAGATATTAAGAAGAAATTCTTGACTGTGAGGGTGATGAGGCCCTGGCACAATGTGCCCAGATGTGAATGCTCCCTCCCTGGAAATATTTAAGGCCAGCTTGGATGAGGCTTGGAACAACGTGGTCTGTGGAAGATGTCCCTGCCCATAGCAGGGGTTGGAACTAGATCATCTTTTTAGGTCCCTTCCAACCCAAACCATTCTATGATTCTGTATCTATCATTCATAAACCTCCCTCCCTGTTACCCCATGGTGTAGCTGCTGGATTTTGTTGTCCAGCTCTGTGCTGGCACATGGAGTGGGATGTGATGTCACAGCTCCTCCCTGTAGCTATTGCTCCTGTGCTTTGCTCACAGGTCAGGTGTTCTGTTGAGGAGCTCAGATAAGACAAGCAATAACTTCATGAAGTTGGATGTACTGTAGCATGTGAACTCTAAACATGACTGGCAGTAAGATCCAGAAAGCATCTCAGTGTCTGGAACTCCGCAGGTCTCAAGCCCCAGTAACCATGAGGAGCTGAGGTTTAACTGGGGAAGGGGCAGGAGGGGGGTTCACCTTTATTGACATTTGGGATCTGTTGAGTATTCATTCTGGTTCTGAGGCAGAAGATGAGTTAATTTTGATTGGTGTGTTTTGCATATTCAGAATGTCAATGCATATTTATAAGAAGATGATTTAAGGCTGCTCTTGTAGCTTTTAACAAGACAACTTGCATTTATGTATGTATATAGGGTCTGATGGTAATTTCCTGTGAGGTGATCTGCAGAATTTCCAAAGGAGCTGTAAGGAGTTGTCAGTCTAGTTTAGGCATTCCTTCCATCTTCTCTTGGGTTGTTGTGGAGATTATGCTGTTGGCATGCAGGAATTACCCAGCTCTGAATATTCCTCAATTGAATCAATGTTCAGTCCTGCTCTGAAAATGTGGTTTGGTGTTTTTGTGATGGTGTTGGTGTTGTTGTTTTATTTTTAAACAAAAAAACCCCTCAACCAACCAAAAAGTTAGTAACAAGTATTTCTGGGTCTGAAAGGCCACTGTCTGTCATGTGGAGGCTGTCTAATAATTGTTACAGTACTTGAGGTTATTTTCCCATCCATGCACAGAGTTCTTGGTAGCACAAATGCCCCTGTTTCACAAATGGGAGACCGTGCCTGGCAAAAGACCAACTGGGTTAAAGGTAGGCCTGTATTCCTTGCAGCTGAAATCTGAAGTAGTGCTTCAAAGCATTTAACTATACTGGTTATTTGTAAATTACAAAAATAAACTGATTAATGTTCTTTCCAGAACACACAAGACAGCAATTACTGTCTGCTTTTTAAATTTGGAAACATACTTTTTTCCTTAAGAGCAACTATGGAAAAATTCTTCTAGTGTTGGCTTTCTGTGGCTGTGTTCTACTCTGCAGTCTAGAGGGAATGTGTTATCTCAAACCAGGGTGGGTGGGAAATCTTTCCTGGGAAAGGACCATTCAGAGTAAGTCTTTCCATTTTTTTTTTAACAGGAATATAATTTTCTTATCAGTTCTACTAAAATACAGACTTTTGAATAATGAGACATTTTAACAAAAGTGTTAGTAAACCCATGCCAAGGTTTATGAGGGCCTTCTGTTATGGCATGAGAAAACAGGCTCTGGGAGCCATGGGGCATTGCAGGGTCTTGTGTGTAAGTCAGTAAAAAAACATCCTCTTAATTACTCCTTTCTCCAGCACAATGGACACTGTAGGATAAACTGTGGGTAGGTTTGATTTAGATATCCCTAAACACTGTACAAACTTAGGTTTAAGATTCCAGTTGGCAGTTGTCTGTCTCCTGTAATAGGTTGAACTAAATTCCTGGACTCAAATGCCTTTTGATCTTTGAGGAAGTTGGATCTGGCGTGGAACGCTGAGGCTGGTGTGGCTTTCCTCTGAAATCCACCAGGGTTAGCTGGAACCGGGGTTCAGCCAGGGACTTTTGCTGACAGAGTTTTGGTAGTGGGGGTTTTTTTTCTGTCTGATTATCCTCCTTGAAAATACTGGAGTTTGACTGCATGTACACAGAATACTGAGCCTTTCTTTTCCAGGATAATAGCAGGATATATTGTTTTCTGGGATGATAAGATTTATTTTAACTGGTGATACTTGCTATTCTTGACCAGTGTTACTCCTGGTTTGGGGTTTTTTCCCTTTTTTTTTCCTGTCAGGCAATCTAAGGCATGGCATGTTTTAGTGAAGCAATAAAAGCTGAGATGACAAGACACCAGCTCACACTTGGAATAAACCACAACCGTGAACTCTGCAGGAATTTCCTTGGGTCTAATTGAAAATGATGCTGGCACATTGTGTATTAAAGGAAGAAGTCAACCCTTCTTGTATCTGCTGACACAAGCAAGAGCTACAGCTCCCAAAGGGAAAAGCTGCCTTTATGTAATTCATAGAAAAGTCTTTGGTTTGTTCCACTAAGTAGTTCTTATCAGCAAATATCTGCTAATAATCAAACACAGTTCCTCCCTTCTCCCTCCAGCAAACTGTCGCTCTGAAGTCAACAAAAATCCTGTTTTTCTATCTGATAGTAATCAAAAAGTGCAGTAAAGCCATTCTAATGTGGTTAGGGCAGCAGCTGTTCTTTATTTTAATAGCATCAGAGGTCCTAATCCATCCACAAGGTCTTATATCAGTTTTCTGGCCCAAGGAAAAGGCTGCTAAATGAAGGTCAGCCTTCATTAGCAGTCCATAAAGACACTGCATTTACAGAAGCAACCTTATAGTTTAATCACATTCAAAACAGTAAATTTACAACTCTAATTACCACTTATTTAAGGGAATTCCTCAAATCTTTCACAAAAAATACATGTTAAGAACACTGTGCAAGAGTTAAATGTAATTAATAAACTAATGCTTAATAGAGGTGCATAAAAAAGTAATGCTTGAAGAGGAATATTGTCTTAGAAAATGAGGCGTATGGAGAGGTGGTGTGAGAAAATACAGGGTGGAGAAGGGAGAGATGGCAGCTTTAAGATTGTGGCATTAATTGAGACAAAACCTGCAACAGATTTGAGGACAAAGTTGAGAGATCATAGTTGAATCAAGGTGATATGAATTATCAGTTACTCCTGTGCATTTGAAAACATGTGTTCTTCTGTGCCGGATAAATTCCTGTGTCTTTTCCAGCTGGTGGAAATTTTAGCATTTGCTGCAGTAGTGCAAAGATTTCTCCATGGATTTGTTCTCAGATCCAATCCTGGGGCAACAAGATCTGCTGATAAACTATACTGTTCCATCAGTGAGGATTTTGTTCGAGTTCCCAGTTTCATGTGTAGTGCGTGTGTGAATGTACTTTCTTTAATTGTCTTGGTTTAATGTGATTACTTTTAGGTTATTTTCTTCTAATTCGATTGCATTTTCTGGACAGTCTACCCTGCTTAAGTTATGTAACTTTTGTACTGGGCTTTGAAATTTAATCCAGAAGCATTGCAGGTACGGTAGATGTAATGTATCTGTCTCAGAGGGGTAAGAGAAGCCTTCCATGTGATAGGGACTAATGAGCTGGAAGTTAAGATGACAGTAAAACGGGAAATAAAATTACCATATCTCTGGCAAGAGGGTAATGAAAGCAACTCTTGCACTGCAGCAGGGTGGACTCAAGTCTTTGGGTGTTGTCTTTACCTGGCCTTGTGGTGAGTTAAAAAAGCATAAAGACATTGTAAGACTGCAGCATACAGAATTTAGGAATTTTGCATTTCGTGTTACTGGCAGCAGTACTGGGGAGAAATCTGATGGTTTCATCCCTGTATTTCCATCCTGTGGCTGGCTTACAAGGGAAGAACAAACAGAGAACTTCAGAAGATGCAGAGGAAATGAGGTCCCAGCCCTGAATGGGGGGGAGATGTCCCCTGTGTTAAGGCCTCGATAAAAGACTGGTCTGTACCATGGGCTGACTTACAAAAGCTATGATAAAGTCAAGAAACACATGTCTCTTCTGTTTTTATTCTTCATGACTCTTTTGGATGCTGATTATTTTTTTTTTTTTTAATTTCTTCTTGAAAGCTTTTGGTTATTTTTTTTTTGTTTGTTTGGTTGGTTTTTTTGTTAAACAGCTGGATTTTGTGGCATCCCTGACTGAAAGCAGAGTCAGTTCACTGAGGCTGAAATAGCAGCTGTCTTGAAAGAGAAGGGAATGGCTATTTCACATGGCTGGGGTTGTGTTGCGTTGAGCTGCAGAGCCATCTAAATCAGCCTTCTGCCAGTTTGGGGACTGGAGTTATTCTTACTTGGCTTTCTTTGAGTTCCTGGGACAGGGCCGTGTACAAACTGAGAGCACTGACACAGCCCAGAGGCTGCCTCCTAGGTGATATCAAACATTTTTAATGTACATTACCAAGTTGGCACTGCTTGCTTTCACTTTTCTGCCTTTGCAAAGCTTCTGGGTGGATTCTCCCAGGAATGTTTCCTTAACAAGCAGAGACACAGTTTGGGATATATAATGTCAGTTGCTTAAATGAGTTACTTCTGGACCCATTCAGTTCTTACATACTGGGGGATCCTGTTCCTCTGAATAAACGTGCAGGGCTGCTTCAAACTGCCTGACTTGAGGGATTTGGTCACAGATGCTTCCAAATTCCTCTAAAGTCTGCTGCTGTCAACAGGAACTGTGGAAATTTATCACAGAATGTTATTATGTTGTCCTTCCTTTCTATGTCCTTCTGTAAATCCCTTTATCTTTTGCACCTGTAACTACAAACCTTCCTTTCAGGTGTTTCTTTACGTGGTGTCCATTCTACCTGCTGTGGGCTCCGTGATGCAGCTGCTCCTGTGATTGCTCCTGTTTGCCTCACAGTTAAGAGGGACAAATACTGCACAAGTGGTACAGGAGTGTTTCTTAGAAAGATAACCTGTCTTCCTTTTTTTATATTCCAGTTTCAAATGATTTAAATAAAAAAGCTTATACCTTTCAGTAAGTATTTCCCAAATAAATTGTTTTACTGTCTTAATCTCACTCTTACAGTTTTGAATGGAAGTTTTTCTGACTCCCTGCTGGTTTGTGACCTACATATAGCAGATGCAGTTTGTCCTGTGCATGTATTTAGATTTTGAGAATTTTTTTGTGGAACTGTCACTTACTGAAGCGCAGTTCTGATTATCTATTCAGAACCCTGCTGCATCACAGCTTTCTGTTGATCTAAAATGTATGATGTGATTGACGCTGTGTAGCGACAACAAAAGCAACTGCTTAAAATAGCTGGTCCAAGCTACGTGTCTGTATTCCATGTGTTTACTTCAGATCTAAGAATTAAATCCTTATCTGATATTTGTCAGTCTTGAAACAGAAAGATGGATGTACACCTTATCAGTAGCTTGAGTGAAGATGAGATTTTTCCATGTCTTCCATTCCCAGCATAACCCTGTATTTTTCCAGCCCGTTCTTTCTCTAACTAACAGGAGGGGGGGAAAAAAAGTGTTGCACAGATCTGCACTTCATATGAGAATTAGTTTCATGTAAAAACCAACTACTTTCTAGTGGTATAGCTGAAGGGGAGAAGGGTTGATGCAGTTTGAACATGAACAATAACAAGCCCTGGATTTTCAGAAAATTCTTTATAAGGTGAAAGTCATGTGAAGACAGTGACTTTTTTAGAATTTTAGGTGGTTCATGTACTGCAAGTATGCAGTAAACAGTTTCTGGATAATCCAATCTCCTTGAAATATTTGGTACCTGCCTTGCTTTTTCTTCTACTTCTGCATTAGCAGTTAATGCCCTCCCTATCTTACTTTGTTATTGAAGGACCTTGAGCTGTCCTTTATCCACATTCTTGTAGCGTAAAGACTGCTGTTAACCCCAGACCTATAAAACATGAGTTGTGTCAGTGTTGTGATATTGATTTTTAAAAGAATTTTAGTTTCTTGTTAATGCATTCTGTTTTTTTGACCTGAGTTGCCAGCTGTAAGTTGATTTTTTTTGTTTGTTTGTTTTTTGAGGTCGTACCTTAGGCATGTGTTTGGCAAGGTGAAAGGGAGTATTTGCAACTGGCATTCTCACACAGAAACATCACTTCTGAAAACTGGGGTAAAAGCACCAATACTGTGGAATTTGAGATTAAAATTATGAAAATGAAAATCACTGTTCCACTTCTTTCTGATCTCTCCTTGCACCTGATGATTGTGCAGCAAGTGATCTTGATAGTAAAGGTAAACTTGATTTATACACACTTAGACTATTTACACGGTGAAAAGGAAAATCCGGGCTGGTACAGAAAGAAATCCCAGACTTTCTATGGATAACCCAGCCCACTGTGTGTGAGCTAAAGGCCATCAGGGTGTGTGTGCTCTGGTTCATGGGTGCCATCTGCTGACTCCTCCCTGCACCACACAGCACTTGCTGTTGGAAGAGGGGAAGATAATACATGTTAAGGACTGTATTTTTAAATATCCCGCCACTGGAATATTAAATACAAAATACAGTTTTTAATCCTTGCTGGTTTTGTGGCGTTAGAACAACAGAGTTCACCCTAAATGTGTTTCAGTTTCATTTCAGCCCTGCAAAACAGTTTTACAGAGGAATTGTTATTACTCTCAGATTTCTTTTGCAGTGTTTTTGTTTATGGTGGACCTAGATCTTAATTTCTGCAGCACCTGAACTCAGCTTCCAGCATTTTATCTTCAACATTTCTGGAGTTTTTCCTCATTCCATGTAGTCCATCAGTGGTATCCTATATATAGCTAGGAAGACAGACTGAAATAATTTCTTGCTTGTGCTTGCTTGCAAACCTGGTAAAATAGATTCTCTTGTCCCTTGTGACCATACCAGCAGCACTACTGGTTAAAGTGGTAAAAATAGCTGACTATACCTGATAGAGTAGCAAAGCTGAGAGAAGGGACAAACTGGAGAAGAACAGTTTAGTTTTAGAGCCTAGAGTAGTTAGAGCCCACTAATTAAATTGTTTTTAAAGGCAACTTCTGTTTTGTCTTGTTTGTCATAGTTTTCTTTAAAACCTAAAATCAATTTATTGCTTTGAGTCACTCAGCTGAGTGTTGGTGAGTATCTACTGAGAAGGAATTCAATCCTAATAAATATAACATATGTAATGCCATCGTCATGGGCTGCTGTAAATCAAATCTTTTTCTGGCAAGGGCTTCATCACTATACTGTGAGATTCCAGCTAATCCTCCCTCACGGAGCAGCTTTGCTGTCCATGCTGTGGAGAGAAAGCATAACCAAATGATTGTTGGTCTAGTTAGGACTTGGGACCCAAACTGTGTACAGGTTTATCTTCCTCTCCTGACCAGGACTCCATTACTCTCCCACCTTCTGTAGCTGGATGTTGTTGGGATAAATGGAATCACAGTCATTAAGTTTGGGAAAGACTTCTGAGATCATGGAGTCCAGCCATTAACCCAGCACTGCCAAGGGCACCACTAATCCATGTCCCTGAGTGCTGCATGCACCTGCCTTCTGAGCACTTCCAGGGAGGGTGAATCCACCAGTTCCCTGGGCAGCCTGTTCCAGTGCCTGGCAACCCTTCCAGTGAAGAAATTTTTCCTAATACCAATCTAAACCTTCTCTGGAGCAATTTGGGCCCATTTCCACTCATCCTTTCACTTCTTACCTGGTAGAAGAGACCAAGCCCCACCTGAATACAGCCTCCTTTCAGGCAGTTGTACAGAGCAAATGTATCCCAGGAATGATTTAAGGCACTTAAGCCTGGCTGTTACAGGTAGCCCCTCATCATCTTTTTTTTTTCTTTTTGGTAAAGGAGGAGAAGTACTGTTGCATTAAGATGATTAAAATCTGATTCATGTTTATGCATATTTATTATCTTATTTGGCAAAACCCTGCTGAAGTTTATAGGATTATTTGAAAGCAAGGTAATGCATAAGATGGATAAAGTTTCATCCTGGTTTAGATGAATGGCATCAGCTAAAATATGTAGTAGTAAATTATTTAAATACATTTACAGTGTTTTTTAAGGAAAATGAGAAGATTGAGTACTTGTGCTTTTCATAGCACAGCCTTGCTAAGGAGACTGTTTTTGGTAAAAATAACTTGATAAAAAGCTCTACTTTTAACTTTGAATCTTCTAATTTAAGAATAAATTGCTTGTGCCTTCTCCACTTGACTGCTAAGGGGTGGGGAGAAATCTTTGGTATTCTTATCTTTATGGGGGAGGTGGAATGTCCTCCAGATATGCACAGAAATACTTAGTAGAAATAACTGGTGCCTAATGGGTACAGTTGCTATCTAATGTGAAAAGGTAGGTAATGAATGGACTGGAGAGAATGCTTCCTGAAATATTTGAATACATCAGTAGTTTTAAATGCATAAAACATAAGGAAAAAAAAGTGTAATTTTCAAGCCTTGCAAATAGAAGGACTGATCTTTTTGGTGTGATTATTGATTATCTTAACTGTGTTAGGACTGTGATGCTTGTTAGAACAGCACCTAATACAATGTCCTGGACCCTAGAGGAATAAACACAACCAAAATGAATAATGTAACACTAGTGATGCCAGGAACAGTTTTTTTAGGTAGATATGACTCATGTCCTTCTAATACCTTAAGTAATCTTGGTGATATCATGTCATATTTATGCAACTTGAACTTTTCAGTGAATCCTAAGCCAGAACATTTAATTATGAACTTCCTGCTCTAAGGTAGTAACTAAAAATGTTTTTGCTGTGTGTAGAAAAAAATTAGCATAATATATTTGCATGAACTGAGTGTGATGATTACTTTTTTCTGTATTCTGGGTATGTAAGAGCAGATAATAAACCTTCCTACCAGTTGAATGTTTTTGCAGTTTGTTTTTTTGTGTTGCGTGTGCATACACATGTAGGGTGTGTGTGCCACCTTCAGGAAAATAATTCTGATATGGAAGCTCACTGGGATTTTCTTGGACTAGTAGAACAGTCAGGTAATTTTAAGAACAGCAGTAGGAAGTCTCCTTGCCAGGTTTTGAACACACGAGTTACTGGAGCAGTTTAGGTTACTCAGACTGGGTACAAGAAATTTTTCAGGTAGAGAGACAACTCATCACTGCAAGAGTTACTGTTCTATTTGCAAAACAGTTTGCTCTAACTGGAGTATCTTACTTCTGCTGGGAGCATGGTGGAAAAGCCTATAGGCCAACTAGCTAAATGATGGTTTTGTATGGTCAGAAGCCATTGTGATGAGTTATATTGAAATTGAAAGTTTGGGTAAATGTAGTGAGGTATTTAAAACGTACCTTACAGTGATATTTAAGTGGCAGTCAAGGAGGAGTCGGCAGAGATTTATCAGACAAAGGACAGAATCTTCTCTAAGCTCTTGGCAATACAAAGTATATTGTATTATTTGACTTTGAATTTGACTTCTCTCTGCTTCAGGTTTTTTTGTGTGTACAAGTAAGCAGACTGCCCTGCTTTTCCTCATGCACGTTTTAGTTAAAAGCCTGTAGTGAGAAGGTCTGAAACCAACACATTCCTTTTTGAGTCTGAGAGTGGTAACAAGTGCCTGTTTGCCTGAGTAGGATGGGAATTGTTTTATTTGGTGACTCCATGTGTCAGACTAAGGTGTGCTTTGCACTCACCTGGAGTGTTTGTTCCCTAAAGTACTACTGCTGGCCTGAGCAATTAAGTTCCTGCATTGTATCTTCACAGGGTCACACAGACATGGGTTGGAAGGAATCTCTGGAGGCCATCTGGTCCGGCCTCTGCCTCCAAGTTTAGGACTGTTGCCAACACTAGTTGAGGTCAACGCTGACTTTTTTTCGTCAGCTCTTGAAAACCTCCATGTAACTCCACAGCCTCTTTGGGCAGATGACACCTGTATTACCCTTCAAGGGAATTTTTTCTTTTTTTTTCCTTTTTTTTTTTGAAACAGGAGTCTTTGCCCCTTCTTTACTATTTTACTTTCATTTGCACTTTCAGCACATTTGCAATTTGCCTTGTTGCCCAGAGTGCTTAGGAAGATACTGAGCAGTGTGTGCCCTGATACTGACCCTTGTGATACTCATCTTGTTATTTTTTGTCAAATGGATGTTGAGCACTTGATAATTAGTGTTCCAGCCTGTCAGTTCAGCAAGTTCTCAGCCCATTTTAACAGTCTGATCATGCAGCCTGTGCTTCCTCAACTCACAAACGAGATCATTGGGTCAGGATTTAGATAAGTCGGTCTTAGTGAAAGCTCTTTAAAGTGCTTATGAAACAGGTGATATTTGCATTATATTTGAATGCTTAGTATTAGTGTATTATTTCTTGTGTCTGTGGTTTTGTTTTTTTCATGTCTGAGAGTGATTTTCAGAGCTCAGTTTGCCTTCTATGAGCTACTGGACCCTGAAACCTGAGCTGCTCAACGGCCAAAGAGATGTTGTTTGTTTCTTGGAAGCAGCTGAGTCGTGGGAAAAGCAGGCTTCCAGAGCAGGAAGAAGCAGGAGAGGAGAAAGGTGAAGAGAAAGAAACCTGCAGTGCAGCAGAGTTTTGGTAAGACAGAAGCACAAGCTGCAGAGACACTGGAAAGGGACTTCCCAGGGAATCAGAGAACACGTTGAGTTTCCTGCAGTGCAGGAAGCCACTTTATTGCTGGATGGAAAGCCCCCTGCAGGGTAGCCCTTCTATCTCCGAGGATGCAGCAGAAAGGGATAAATTTGCTTCCAGCTGTGTTTCATTTCTATTTTCTCACCGTGAGGCTTCTGTATTTTAAAATGTTCAGATTCCAGTCTTCAGTCACAGATAACTGCATCGTGTGCTACGTCAGCAGGCCCAGAGCCAGCTGCTAAAGGAGGTGATTTATTTTATTTACTGGTGAAGCAACATCTGGGATAGCGTGTCCTGTTTTGGGCTTCTGTACACAAAAAAAGATACAGACAAGCTGGAGAGGGGCTCTGAAGGGGAGCTTGTAAGGAGGAGAGCCTGTGTGTGGGGTTGGGTTTGTTCAGCCTAAGGAGAAGAATAAGACTCTGGAGGGACCTAATTGTCCTCTGCCACCTAGTGAGTGTAGAGAAGAGACAGACAGACTTTTCTTGCAGGTGCACTACAGAAGGCAGCAAATAAACCTACTCAGAATTTCCCACCTCAAAACTTAAAAGGAAAAACAGTTTTCACAATGGGTAAGCACTGAATCAAGCTGCTAAGAAGGCTGAGGAACCTCTATCTTTAAAAGATTTTTTTGGAAGTTGACTGAACAGGGCCCTGAGCAATCTGATTTGACCTTGAAGCTCTCTGTGCCTTGGGTAGGAAGTTGCACCAGATGACCTCCAGAGGTCCCTTCCAAGGTAGGTTATTCTGCTGGCCTATAAAACATATGTTTCCATGGCACTTTACTGGAGTATCCTGGAAAGCAGTGTGGATTTAGATACATGGCTGTTATTTTGTTCTTTGGCTTTTCAAGATCATTCAGCAAAGTCAGTCATTTCTTTGTGCTGTGTTTCTCTTAGGGCTTTGTAAAGCATTTAGTCTTTCCCTGTGAAGACTGACATCTGCTGAAGAAAACTGATTCACTATGTCTGGTGTCAGCCTTTTTCTTGTCTAATTGGCAAATTTAGAGTTTCCTTGTGTATAACCTGCCATAGATGGAGTGTGGGTGGTTGCAGGCCTCTTAAAATTGTGCTTTTATTTGGACTTACTCCTGGCCCTTCTGTGCATTGTTGTTACTAGAGATCAGAAGTTCTCATCTTAGTGTTCCTTCATGCATAACTAGGAAGAAATGGAAAATAGATCAGAATTCTGACACCAACCTAATCTTTCTTGCATTGATTAAATTTAATTTTTTTCCACATAGTGGCCAAGTACCCTGTGCTGAAGTTCTTACTTTCTGACAACCTCTGCTAAAGGAAGCGATCCCTGGACTGAATCTTGCCAGAGTGGGTCTGTTGTATTTGTGTGTGGATGTGGTATTTCAGACTACTTTTGAACCTACTTTGTGTTCTCTGGACTGAGCATGCCTGGAATGCCTCTTTCACTTCAATTTTGTCCCAAGAAATCCAATTTGCACACTCAGCCTGAGCAGTGGTGTAGAACAAAGTGTGATAGGTGAGGGTTGTCAGGAGGTTTGCTTCAAAAGCACAATCCTGGTCTGAACTAAATGCAAATACAGTTGCACCTATAAAATACTGTTGTGTATGTGAAATGTATTGAAGTTGAGATTTTTCTTACCTGCTTGTGGAGACTTAAAACTTGTTCTTGGGGCCATATATAGCATGAGCCTAAGTCATATAAACGCTAAAACATTTTAAAAGAAAGATATATTTTTGGTAACGAGTGACTATCGCATTACCATGGATTGTATTCTGATCTTTACATGTCTATGTTGTGAAGCTACTGAACAGCCGTCTGCAAATATGTTGTGCTAGGGTGTGCTTAGCAGAATTTCAGATGTGGAGAGAGAGAATAAAAAGCAGAGGGGACAGAAAGACAAATAATGGGAGAGGGGAAAAAATGTTAAATGTAGGGTTTGATTCATTCCTTAAATTATAGTGTGAAATGTTAAATATGTGTAAAGTCATGCCTGATGAACCTGATGATGGTCTGTGGTGAAGTGATGGCCTCAGTGGATGAGGGGAGAGCAGCAGATACTCTTTATCTTGACTTTAGGTCTCTTGGCACTGTCCCCTGTACCATCCCCATGCACAAACTAATGAAGTAGGTACTAGATGAGTGGACAGTGAGGAGGATTGAAAAGTGGCTCAGCTGCTGAGATAAAGAGTTGTGATCAGCAGCACGAAGTCCTGCTGGAGGTCAGACATTGGTGATGCACCCCTGGGGTTGCTGCTCGGGCCAGTGCTGTGCATAAGCATCTCCTGTAGAAGAGTGAAGAAGCTGAATCCAGACTCTTCTCAGTGGTGTTCAGGGAAAAGAAATATAGTGGACGCAGACTGAAAAAAAAGAAAATTAATTTAAATATTTAAAGAAAAAGTTCATAATAAAACCTTCTCTTTATGGTAAGGTGGTCAAGTGTTAGCACAGTTTGCCTAGAGAGACTGTGGACAGTCTTTGGAAATACTCGAATCCTGACTGGGCTTGACCCTGAGCAACCTGTTCTAATTTGACCCTGCACAGAGCAGGGGGTTGGACTAAATGATCTCCAGACTTGCCCTCCAGCTGCAGCTGTTCCCTGATTCTTACTCATCTTCCTTCCCTTATAAAAAGGTCACAACTTCATGCAATGCATTCCTAAAAAAACTCTGTATGAAGCAGAATTTTCTTTGAACATTCAGGAGTGTTGATGTGCTGGTATCAGACTACTCGTGGTTCCTGTTTGTCCTCACTTAAATTTATCTTTGCAGACCACTTAATGTAAAATGATCAATTGCTCTTACTGATTTAGCACTCCCTAGAATCATTTTATTACACAGATTTGGGCACTTCTTTGACTGGCACTTGTTGAAGTTTTTACCAAAATTAAAATCAAACTCTGTGGAAGTAAAATAGCTTCTAGTATGTTCTTAGGTTTAGGTTGTAACAAGCTCCTATTAGATTTGGATTTGAGACTGTATTCCCAATTTACTGATAGGTATAACCCAGTGTTGTCTGTGCTTCATTGTGTCTTTTGGTAGGAATCTTCTTTAAGTCTTGGAGCATTCCTTTTTTTCTCCTGACTTGAGTCATCAGCACAAAAGCTGGAGTTGATTCAGCTTCCCAATTCTTACCTGGCTCCTTAAATCCAGTTGGCCTGGTTTGGTATTCACTTACGTGTGCTTTGCTGGCAATGTAACAACTTGAATGACTTCAACCAAACTCTTGTTCCTCTTCTGATGTCTTTTTTGTTCTTTTATGCTGAGTATGTCGCAAATACCTCTGCCTGGCTTCCAGGTGGCAGGCCCAGACAATCAATCAAAGCTTATCTGTGCTCAGCAAACTTCAAGAACTTTTCTTTCCCTGGTTCTGTGGCTGCAGGAATGTATTGACCAGCGCAGCCTCTGAGCTGAGCTGACCATGCACTCGGGTATCACGACTGCCACGCTTTTTCCCAGGCTATTTCATTATTCAGCATTGCTGGTAAGCATCTTCCCTGTGAATCATTGTGCCTGTGATTCTGATGTATTGGAAGATGCAAAATGGTGTGAGATAGGAATGTGCTCAGGATTCTTTTTTCCCCTCTCCAACGCGATCGCTCTTACGTATTCATGCCGCTGTTTTACATTTCCGTTTCAAATTTATCGCCTTCTTTGCTCTGCATTTATTCCCTCCCACACTTAGACATCCTTCAAATCACTCCTGTCTTTTTCTTTCCCACAGCAGTGCCAATCATCCTGTCCCGTTAACATTCCCACAGACATCTTGGAACTTGTTCTTCAATGACAGGAATGTATTCACTTCCTATGCCACCATCATCTTTTCTCTCTCTCCTTAAATTGTGCTGAGGTGTTGTGAAGCAACAAAATCAGTTGTCTTTCTTTACCTGGAAGTATTCTGCTGTCAAACTCTGGGAATGAAGTGGCTTTTTCCAAATGCTGGTTACGTTACCATACCCAGGTTGTTGGTCCTGGTCAGCTTTTGGTCCCAGTCTTGATCTTTCATGCTTTGAAGACTTTGAGCCATTGGCAGATCTGTGAGTGCTGACCTGCTGCATGAGCTGTCGTGGGTCACGCGTGGGTTGTCACGAATATGACAGATAAAATTGCTGCTAATAATATAATTCAATAGAAGATATTCACAGCCTTCCCACGGATTGGTACTTCCGCTGCTGGCACTGAAGGGAGAGTTCTCCTCTTCTGCACTTAGTTCCTGCACCAATCTTGCCTTCTCTGCATTAGCAATTTTCTATTTGAAATTATTTATTGTATGTGATCCCCAATTCATTTATCTGAAATAAACCATACTAGACAAAAATCTAATAAAGATTCTCTTTAAAAAGAGTCCGACTTTAAATTTTTGCTGCCTTATTTTAGCATTTGAGTGTATGGATTGCAATGATCTCTTTCAAAACACCTTCCAAAAATCTCTTGAATTTGTGCAGGCTTGTGCTTGCCTACCACATTTCTGCCTTTATTTAAGGAAGCTGTATTTGTGTTTGTCCAGTCATGGGGTTTTATGAGTTGGTGACACAACCCCAGACTGATGAAATTTAAGGTTGCTCTAACCTCCTGCCTTTGATTTGAGGTGAAAGTTTCAGATGTTTTTTATTAGAATTTATAAACAATGCACTAAACCAAGAAAGCACTCAAATTATGAGATCCCAAAAGTCATTTAAGAGACAAGATTAAATGGTTAGAAAACTTTATTCTGCAAAAACAGGATGTAGAGGGAACACAGGAGTCTCTTTTTCTAGTTCAGCTACTTTGAGTGGCTTTCCAGATTGCAGCAGATTCTGTACATTGATAAATGGAGGTCTGAGATAGTGGAAAGAAAGAAGCTTGGGTTTGGTTCTCTGTTATCTGCCATTTTGAAGACTGAAATCTCTGTCTGGGATCTGTTTGTTCTTTCCTTTGAATTTAAAACTGCTTGGACTTCGGGTCACTTTTATTTATGTAAGTTCTTCTGCAGTGTTCTGTTACTTAACAAATTCATGTTGTAAATACCATTGCCTCTGGCTTCCCATTCACCGAAGGAAGTAATACTTCAATTCCAGACAAAGCAAATTCTGTACAACTGAATTCTCCATCATTATTACATATAAAGAATTATGGACAGAAAATTATTGCATATTTAAAAAATTATTCTGTTGGTTGCATGCAGCTATCCTGTGGATTATACAATCACTGTTTGAGAATAATGACTTTTAAACAATAGAAAAAATACCTCTGGTTTCCTTTTCTGCCTTTTAAAATTTTGCTTTGAAAAAATATTTTTTCTTTGACCGCCCTCTGCTCTAGAAGTAGTGCTACAGTAGTTCTTAACCTGTAATTCTGTCTACATTTCAGGGGCAGAGGAATTGCTATTGGTTTTGAGCACTGAGCTTGCATAAATGTTTTATTTCAGAAATTTGTATAGTAGTAAATAAATCAGCAAAAATAATTATTTGTGTTTATCTTGATAAATGGAAGAATTTAATTAGCAAATTGAAATACAGCAGTTGTTGTAACTGGGGAATGGCTCAAAGGCATTAGAGGAAAAGTCAAAGATGCGGGCCATTAAATTTTAAATAATTTTTTTCTATACTTAAACTGATGTTTAAAAAACCCTAGCAGTGCCTTGAAGATTCTCTGTGGCACAATTTTGTACTTGGTAACTACTCTGCCTTCCAGAAAAGCTTTTGTAATCTATGAACTTTCAAAATGCCCCATCCCTGGAAACAGCCAAGGTCAGATTCGACAGATTGCTCATCTTCCCAATATTATGTCCATCACTTCAGTGAATGTGATGCCTTGAAGGCTTCAGTGGCCTTCTCTTAGGACAGTCTAATGTGGAGCAGACTGCTCTGAGACAATCTGTGACTTGATACAGGAATTGTTTTATTTGGAAATTGATTCTTTTTAAAATCCGCTCACTGTATATGGCCTGGTCCATGTCCCTTCAGAAATTTGGCTGCATTGTTGGTGTATGTAAAATACTTTGTAAACGGCTACCAGGCATTGCCATCACATTTTAGGATGCTACAAGCACATTGACAGAACAGGAAATAGTAACTCTTTCAGTTGCTATGTCCAAAAGATAAGACACTATTTTTGTTCAAGCTGTAATTCAGTTATCTTCAAGGAATGTTTCTTGTCCTGTGACTGTCTTCAGTTTTTTCCGTGTGTCACAGAAACACAAATGTGCTTGAGACACGCTGAGATTCATTCCTACTCTAAATTACTGCATCAGCTGCAGGGCTTGTCCTTTCCATGAGAAGGGGTTGCTATCACTGAATATCATCCAATGTTAGAACACTCTTTAGCTCTCTTTTAAGTGCTAATTTAAAGAGTTGTGACCTTCCTCTGTTACACACATTTTGGAGCATGAATTTCTTCTTGTTCGAGTTGATGAAACCAGTGCCATGGAACGAAACAAAGCAGTTCCAAGGGATCCTTTGAGAGAGCAGGTGGTACAGCCAAAGTGCCTCTTGCTGTGTGTGGTAGTATCTGAGCCTAAATTTGTTTCTGGCCTGAGGAAATTGTAACATAGTTGGTGGCATCTCAAGTGAACCAAAGTAGAATTTTGCTTGTCCATCTTAAGTTGAAGGATGAATATGAAGTTCTGACTATAAAATCTCAGCTTATGACTAAAATGTATAGATATTACTTTAAAAACTCATATTAAATTGCAAATTAATACTTAAATCTTTTTTGTCTTTTCAACAATGAGGAAACAATCAGCTTTCTACAGTAAGCTCTGCTTGCTGCAAGGAAAAAGAAACTGTTGAAACAAATTCATATTTTATGGTAAACATTAGTATGGAACACCTCACATCAAAGGGCACAAGGTGGAGAGGACTGGAGTTTTTTAGTCAGACACTTCTTTCCCCCCTTAACTGAGATACTGTGTGCTGTATAAAAATGAGGCTATTGGATTAACTCTTAAAAGTTGACATTTTTGAGTGCTTCAGTGCTGGCACTTTCCATTCATAGCTCATTTGCATTGTTCTAATTTAAGTGACTAAAGAGAAAATTAAGTGGTCTATAGCTATGTGATAAGCTTTTAATTTAATAATCCATAACTTCCATGAATTGATTCATGTAACTAGAATAGAATATTACCGTGAAATTGTGTTAACAGATTGCAAAAATAATTAACAAATTAATGTTAAATCACTAATAAATATTCTCAGATAATTTGATGAGCTTACTTGTGAAGAAATACAAACATAACTAAACACGCATTGCTTGGTGATGAGGTGAAGTCAGTTGTGATAAGGTTGTGAGCAAAATTCAGAGTGGAATTAACTGGGACACAAGTGGTCATGATTATGAATGCAGAACTGAGTAGCGGGTAAAGTCATCCTGAACTAACAGATAATTTTAACTACAGTTTTTGTTAAAGACTCCCCTCATTTGGATGTTTAAATCTATCTTGGACAAAGTGATAGATGGACTGGGCTACAGAGAACAACCTACATCAGATTATCGGGTCTGTATCTGGGAGTCTGGACTGTGGGACTGAAGTTATGACTTTATGGAGGTTTTACTTCACATTTTCTGAGATCCAGTAACTGTATGTTCTTTTGACCTTTGCAACTGGAATGTCTTAATACAGTTTTTGAAAAATAAAAATTAATTAAACAGCTCCATTAGGCTGTAGAAAGTATCTTTAACTGCTAAAGTGTGGCTGGGAGTGAAGGCAACTAAAAGATCTTAAAAATGTCCAACAATATCAGCACAGATGTGGACTGTTGTGTGCTACTGGGTCTCTAAGGTTAGAGTATTCTTGGCAGACTTCGTTACCTGGAGTAGCTGCAGGTGTGGTTTTGGAATCAGTTCTAGGTCTCAAATGTGTGTAGACACTTGATCTGAAATCTACAGAACATTAACCAGCATGTTCCCAAAGCCAAACAAGATCATTAGCTGAGTTTGCATAGGTGTGAAGCAAACAGAGGATAATACGAGGCTATAGAAGAGTGAAAAAGTAGAGGATGAGAAAGTCTTGATTCCAGGAAAACAAGAAACTTCACAGAACTTCAAAGAAACAGTTATTTCTGGTTTTTCCAGTTTTGGCAGGGGCTTCTGATTAAAACTGAATTACTTAAAGTAAAATGAAAAAAAGAAAAAAAAACAGAACAACCAACCAACCCGCAAAGCAAAAAACCCTACTCTAAAGTAACAGCTGAACTTGCTGTAGGTTAGTTGGACCCAAGATTTGGGTTCTCCCCCTTCTGCCTTTGGCTTTACTAAACCTTTTTCCTTTTTCTGCTTTCCTAGAAAAAGGTAGAATAAGATGGAATTTTTGTATGGAAATGTTCTACTACTGGAAAAAGCTTTGGTTTGGGGAATATCATGTATTTGGGTTAGTTGTTTGAAGCTCCATGTTTCAGAAGGAAGCTGACTGTTTAAATATAGATCAGTTGCTTTGAAATAAGATCAATTTTCTGTCACTCACTTGTACTTTAATGTATTTGCTATTTAATTACTGTCAATTTAATATTGACAATGCAGTGTCAAGCTCTTTTATTAGAGAGTGAAGCAACATGTAGAATAACTAAATGATTTGGAACTGTATTAGATACGTTCTGAAACCACACTGATACTTCATATATGAGATGCTTGTATGGGAACTAGTTCTGCTTTAATTTTTTAATAATTTTATTTTTGTTGATGTCTCTTTAGAGCTGTATCACACTTCATAAGAAATATGGAGGTACTGAGTAAACTGAGGGTTCAAACATAGGCATGGAACTGGTTCTAGTCCTTTCCTGGGCTGGGTCAATGGAAGACTGTTCAGTTCTATTTGGGAAAATAAGTTAGGGTTTTAGAGAGAGCAAAAGGGGGAAACGAAATCTGATCTATCTTCAAATAAGATACAGGCTCTTTAATGGCCCATTGTGGTCTCTTTCTTCTGTTTGTGAAATCATGAAATCAGTCTTGTAAGGAGAAACTAGGATAAATCCATTTTATAGATATATTACAAGTGCACTAATATCTTAGAATTACTTAGATTTCTTTTTTTTTTCCCCGATCATCCTTTTCATGCTCTAGGGGAAAAAAAACTTCCTTAGCAGAGTTCTCATTTCACTTTAGAGCCATTGGAATCTTTATACCTGACTTTTCAGTCTCATTGTATCCTGTATTTTCAGTCTCTCTCCCTCTGTCTTTTGAACATAAATTTAAGAAAAAAAATAACAGAGGATTTTTCAAAATAGACAACAATATCATCTGTAATGAAGACAAGAAGTAATATGTGTATATGGCAAATTTTAAGTATCAACACTTTTTTTTTGTCTGCAGTTTGATCTGAGGATTAACAGAAGAGACTATTTGATTTAAAGTGTTGCAGCAAAATAAATCCCACCCTATAATATCAGGATAAAATAGCAATTACATAAGAAATCTATTATTCATTGCTTCATTATTTGCTGTCTGACTGCATGCTGTTTGACAGTGGACTTTTTTCTCTCTTTTTTTTTTTCCCCTTTGAACTGGGCTGCTTTTGCTGGCTTGGCAGTAAACACTGTTTTCTCTCAGCACAGACATTGAATCTCTCACCTGCGTGTCCTGTGCAGAGCTGCAGTTGAGAGATAAGGTTGGTCTCTCTCACAGCAGCGAGCATTGGTATTCCAGGCTCTTCTTTCAAGGGCATTTTGCTGTGATGAAGCGTCTGAAATGACAAGGAAAACATACAGGCATGTTAAATACCCTTGCTAGTCTGAGACGAGTAAGGGTAAATGGAAATGATTTAAAAATACATTTTGAGGCTGTTAACAGAGCTCGTGGATAACTGCAAATCACACTTTTAGGCAGGAGTATTACAGACCTATTCCAACTGGCATCATCCATTAAATAACAAACAGTAATGGAGAGTACTTGTCCTGCCCAGCTTACACTTAAAATCTAAATAAAACACAAAGCTCTGAGCCATTCTGAATGTGTATTCCTGCATGTTCTTCATCCAAGGTCACAAAGGCAGTTTTGTGAAGAACTGAATCCATTTCTTCAGTGTCTTATTCCTGTGACAGTCTCTGAGCACCTCCATCTTCTCACTGGGAACTGAGGAGGTGCTTGGGATTTCAGTTTCCTGCAGCATATGTAAGGACTTGGCCTGTTTTGTAGTCTGCAGTCATTATCACTTTTATAAAATTAAAGACAGCGTAAAACTCTGTTTTACCCATGCTCATTAACATCGGACGCACTGACAGAGCAGGAATCACCAATCCTGTCTTCGTGTTGGAGAAATCGAGGCACAGTGAGAACTTTGTGTAGCATTCAGTTCAAATTTAACACTTACATTTAAGCATCAATTTATACATATGTACTTAAGTGCTAGATGCTTAAGTTTCAGTTATAGTTGCTGGAAATCTCATTAGCAATCAGAGGCTGGAGAGAAATTCAGGCCATCCTAAACTACACAGCAAGTGATTGATCAGCAAAATCCCACTCTAATAGTCCATGGAGTGCATTGAACAGGGACTGTGTTGAACAGTTGCCCAGATAATAAGTGCTAATTTAAATATCTTAAAGAACCTCTTGGGATCTCTGGCTGATGGTTCAGAGGAGAGGGATCTTCCAGAGGTCCTTGATCATGTCTGTCAAGCCTGTGTGTGTGTCTTGGATACCCTTAGGCATCTCCCATTGCATTAGCTATCCATGCTAGAGCCATGAAATTAATTCCCAGATCTGTTGCTTATACTGACAATGTGCATACCAGCATGTGGGCATCTATGTTTAGTTCTCTTAATTTGAAACCTATGCAATTTATCAATGATCCTGCGTAGATAGGCTGCAAATAAATTCAGCTTACACTTCAGGGTTATGATCTTCTTCTGTTGCCAGGGATTCACGTGTGTGTTACAGATTCTGTAGGTGATCACGGGTTCACCAGACGAATCAAGGATGTCCTGACTCCTGAACTGCAGCAGTTCGTTTCACCAGAGAGAGGGGTTTGCAGTTTGGGACCATAACAGTTGTTTTCCTGTGTGGATCTGGCACAGAAAAGGATTTGTAACCATTCTGAGTTGACAGAAGACACACGCACGGATTTCCACCCCCTCACACCTCCCTGAATTTACTTGGAAACGAAGGACTATGAATGGTTCAGCCACGTTAAAATAATTGAGCAGCTCTGACTCACAGTTGCAGCTTGTGTGTAGCTAAATGAGACAACAGAGTGATGCTGCCTGACTGACACAGTTGTTTATGCAGTCACTGAAGTATTCTCCCATCATGTGCAGGCCTTTGAGTTTGATATAATCTTTATTAAAGAGGGAGAAATCCTTCATAATGCTGATGATTTGTTTTATTTTCTTGGATACCCTCAGATTCTGAGACCTAGAAGCGTGACTAACAGAAAGTTATTGCCTACAGAAAAGCAAAATATTACTTAAAATACAGAAAAGTTACCTTTCCAAAAGGCAAAGCCAGCCAAGGCATTTTCTAAGATCAAAAGTCTCTGCATATATGAGGAACTTACTGATTTAGGATTATTCTAAGTTTAATTAAACTTTTCTTGTCTGATCAAGATTATGTGTCTTTAAAAATCTTCATAGGAATGATTATTTATTACGAGAAGGGATGAATTGGAGTCCTTTTTTTTTTGCCACAATTGATGCCAATTTCAGATTTTTAGAAACTTTCGCTTGGGGGTCGGACTCCTCTTGGGAAAATCAGTGGGTTTGTAGCTGTTGGATAGTTCAGTGTTCCTTATTTACTGCAAATGATTGTTAAATGTTCTATTTAAAAGATATATTTGCAAACAGTTTGATGGCCATTTTGTTTGCTGGTGTGTTCCTCTGGCTGGATTCTTCTGATGCTTCCATCCTTTTCAGGGTAATTGACTCTAGCACAAGCCAATGCTCACTGTCGTGAGAAAAACCATTTTTGTTTTCCTTCTGTGGCTGAGCTGAACCTTAGCTAGCGTTCACCATTCTATTTTCTTTGTCCTTGTGAAACAGTTCTTTTAAGGAGTTAACTTTGCTCCTGAAGAATGTTTCTGGTTGGCTTTTCTTATCTTCTGCTGCAGACGGAGAAATTGGAAGAATTGTATTCTTTTCTGGATTTTTTTTCGGGGCTCTTACATTACTAAATTTTTATGGGGTTTTTAAAGTATTTATCATTTATAATCCCACTAAAAATGAGATTATATTTGTAAAAGTATGTTCCTATTGATAGGTAGGAGCATGGTTTAAATGCTGTTTACTTGTGTAGTAGGCTGAATGAGATCAATAGAGATGCACATCATTAAAAACACTTCAATCAGCCATAATGTGAATCCATTCCCAGTGTTCCATTCAACCCTCAAAGGGTCATTGATGGAGGGCTCCTTTTTATTTTTCTGGATTTGTACATTGACTTAGGTTTGCACCTGCAAGCAGAGCTGCTACAAAAATAACCCCTCTAGTACCAGTGATAAGCACAAGCTTCATCCAGAGAGCAAAAAAGTCAGGATTGGTTCTGAATTTAGCTGCTGGTTTTGGTTACCATGTGTCTGATGTTACTGTGAGGTCCAGAGCCAGCGAAGTTTCCCTAAGGCTAAATCAGTAGTAGTTTGCTTGCAAAAGGAAGGTCAAGATTTTGCAGAAGTTGTTTTAATGACTTGAGAGTTGAGCTTGAAAATCTTAAATCTGTGGTGCTGCTCATATGTGTTAAGCTGAGACACAGCTGTAACTACAGAAGGAAAACAACTCCACACAGTGGAGTAAAGGCTCGGACTGCATTATCCTAGAGCTGTACAGATCCAGAATGCAAGATTGTCCCTGGCAGGAACGACCTGGCTTTTATTTTCCTTCTGGCTGGGGAAGCTTTTTGTATTTCTGAAGGCTGATTAAAATACAAGATCTGATCATCAAGTGGTAATCATCAGAGTCTAGTGATGCTATGGGGTTACTGTGGTGCATATGAAGGAACAATAACCTGAAATATTGCTCTGAGTACAAGAATCTGTCTGATACCTGTGCATGTAACTGTGAAAACTTGGCATTTCCGTGCTCAGCCTGATTTTACAAATGAGCCTCAACTGCTCCTAAATTCAGCCCCCTGAAATATTCACACGTAACAAGCAGTGCCCGTTGAGTTTCATGCACAGCTGTTACTATGGACAAACATTGAAACAATTTAAGAAGCTTCTGAATGACAGTTCAGAACTCTCTGTTCTCAGAATTTATAGTCATGGTCTTAAACCCCATGTAAAATTGGTGAGGGATGGCAGTAGAGCTACATACTGGTACTCATTTGTGATCTGGAGAACCTTCTGAATGAGTATCAGTACAATGCTGAATTGCAGGTCTGTTTATATCAGTTCCTCTTTATTAAATATGATACTTTAAAATATGCATGAAACATGGCTTCATTTTTTCTTGGGACTTTGGTGAACTGAATTTAGCAAGACTGTCTTGAGACAGAGTTAAGAAATTATTTGAAAGAAATTGAAATGCTTTTTCTTTAAATTTGGATGAAAAGCAAGTCTCCTGAACCGGTGAAATAAGTCAATATTAACCAGTTTTAAAGTGTTCAATAATAAATTGTTCATTAACATTAGGTGAGACTATAAGGAATTGTAGAGTGCCCTGAAAAAAACCATTCACATAGGAATATGTCTTGATTTCAAATGAGAAGTGAGCAGTAACAAATAGAATATGACGTATATTGAAAGATATTAGTTGAAGTACTCAAAAGCTTTGTAGAGTTCTTCTGTTAGGTAATCTTTGTCTTCAAAAAGCAAAAACAACTAGATTATCTTTGTAAAGAGCTCACTAAAATACCCTAGTGAGCTAGAGTGGTTTTTTTAAGGGGAAAAAATAGGTTATACTTTGGAATAGGCAAGAAGCAGCAAGAAATGAAAGTAATTGTGATCTCAGTAAGGTTTCCTTATTCAGATGGAGTGGAAAAATTGCAGTGATTCTCTTTTGAAAGGAGATGAATAGTAGAAGTGCAGGAATAATCATGAAGTGGAACAGGTCAGTTTGCACATCAGGTGCTGGTTTTCATAAAAAGATTAAGGCTATTGAAATTGATAGGTGACAGTTTTTAAAGAAGAAGAAAGGAAAATAATTACAGAACTATCCAGTGTAGGTCTATATTGTGAGATCTTTTTTCCATCAGTGATATAAAACAACACTCAGGCCAGGCATCACCCTCACTCTGGATGCCTTTATGGACCTTAGAGACATCATCATCTGATTCTTGATCTTTTCCAAATGCTTGTTTTCATCCTGTTGGTCCATCACTGCTAAAACTTTCATAAGACTCAGACACACACCTTATCTTTGCTTCCAGCTCTTTGATACCACTTACTGGCTTCTCACTTTTCTATGGCATGATTTTTCCATTGCTGTCTGCCTACAACTTCAATCAGGCCTTTGTGGCTTTTTTTCTCTGTTATTACGTACATACTATATTCAAATATATGAATAAAAGGTCCATAAACACTCACAAAAATGTTGATTTCAAATTCTTTCTAAAAAGTGGTTTCCTGTGGTTTGTGAAAAATCTTGACGGTGATGAAGCGACCAATGTACAGAACAATTGATAATCATGACAAACAATATTGATTCATTTACTGCCTTCTATCCATTTCTGTTTGTCTGTATAGTTTGGGTTTAGTGCTTGGATATGTTTTTGTCCTGTGGATCTTAGTTTGAGATTACTGCTGGGGAGGTTGCTATAAATGTAAGTTGAAATGTGGGAAAATTATTTAATAGATCTTGGAAAAGAATGCTCTGGTAAGAGATCTTGGCTTATCTGTCTCAGCATCTAATGTCACTGCACTTTCACAGTAAAGAACTTCTTCCTAACATCTAATGTTAGTATAGTTAGGAGTTTATCTGTGAATGGAAGTAAGCAGAGCAGTCTCTCACACTGAGCCATGAGCTGCTCCTAGGTTCATACCAGTAGTTAAATATTTTAATTCTCCCTGTTAATCTGGCATATCCATAAATGCCAATTCTAGGCCTACAACAATTAGAAGTAATTTATGGATCACAAGAATGAAATGTTAGAGGAAAAATAATGGTGCCGGTCTGGGATAAAGATCACTTTAAAAGTCCCAGACATGTAGATATTTTATTTCTATCATTAAAAAAATGATAAAACTTGCAAAGAATAAACAGCCCACTGAGTCAGCAGGTGTAAAGCATCTTCACTTCTACTTGTTTCTTTTGTTGAACACTGTTGTATTTGGGAAGGGTTAACCCTTAGGATGGATGGTGTAAAGGCTGCCTAATGCAAAGTCCTAATTTCAAGGAAATTTTCATGTTCTGTTCTTTGAAGGGGTATTGACTTCCAAATCACACACAGACATGCCTCTGATCTTCCTGGGGATGAGTCACAGTGCAACGTGGATGCGAAGCACTGGGATCGAATTTGCAGCGTGTTGATCACTGCTGATGACAGGACGAGATGTTCTCTAATCCTGTGTGTGGGGTTATAGAGTGTGCTTTATTAAAAAAGGGGACTTAGAGCTATTAAAAGCAGAGTGCTGAGGTTTTTGTTGATTTGAGGGGTTTTTATTAGTGCTCTGCTGTAGATTTTAAAGTATAATAAAGTGACAAATGTTACCTTGAGCTTAGTGGCTTTAACTGCTGGGTTAATTTACACTCAGAGCGGAGCTTTCAGTGTCAGGCGATCTCTTTTTTTTTTTTTTTTTTTGCCACCATAAGCACTCAGCTGAAACAACAGCTATGACTCAGTTGACAGGGAACGCTGCTTGAATTGATTTAGTCCGAGTTCAGATTTAGCACATAATCATGTTCAATTTGATCCACTGTGCTGCCTAGAGATAAAAGGGTTGAAAAAATAGATTTAGCTTATGTCAGTCTTTGTGATGATGTCATTGCCATGAGAGATGGAATAGCGCTGTTACTATGCTGTGCCTGCTCAGTTGGTGGGTGTACGGGGGACAGGCAACCAGCAACTCACTTTAAGTGCACAGAGCTCGTGTTGGAAGCTTGCAGGCATTGCCAGTGCTGAAACTGAATCTTGGACTGTTCAATTGCAGTACTGAACTGAAGATTTTTTTTTAATTCTTTTGTTGTTATTTTTTCTTCCATCGTTTGTTACTCTGAGCTTGCCTAACTCTGTGTACAAAGGCAGGGGATGCCAGCCCGTAGCATGGACTGTGATGTTTCCACTCTGGTTGCCTGTGGGGTTGATGTGGAGGTTTTTGCCAGCCAAGAGGTTAAGGTATGCGCCTGCAATCCTTTTGTTGCTTCTTAGAAAAGCCTTTGGGAGCAATAGGCATTTATATGTAGCAATTCACAATAAGGGGGCAGATGAGATTCTGCTGCGTGGTAAAAGACACGCAGTTAAAACAATCTGTTAATTAGGGGAGAGAAATATGGGAGAGGAATTGTGCCTGCTTTTTAGTGTGTTTTGATAAGCTGAAAGAATAGCCTGGTGTTTACTCTTTAATGATATAAGAAATGGGTTATATAACTGACATCTGTGCATATGCATGTTTCATATTCATAAAAAATCTTTCATTGTTAATTTTGTCAAGTTATTTTTAGTCCAGTGTCACTTTTTAGATCAGCCTTGCCATAAATGTTATTTATTGATGTTGATAACGTTCAGATATCTTTACTGGGTTGAACAGTATCTGTTTCTTTCCGTCACATTCAAATCAAATGTGGAAGCATAAATTTTTTGTGAAGGGTTAAAAGTCTGTAGCAAGTATTTTGATGCATCTGCAGTGTAACAGAACACAAAAAGTTGTGCATCTTGCATAGCCTATGAATACCTGAAAAACAATGCTTAAATCTAAGGCTTGATATGCAAGGCTCATAGTCTCTTAATTAGACAATTGCTGTAGAAAAGTCATTGTGTGTAATTGCTTACTGTTGAAATCAATTATCTTTTTCATTTATTCTCATATTACTGCAAGAAAATCACTGCAAATTAAGTTTGAAAGAGGAATTCTAAGTATGCTTTTCACAGATCATCTGAAAGAGCTCACAGATGTAATACAGTGATATACAGCAGTTTATAAAGGGGAAAGGTACAGACAAAATTAGTTTCTAATCTGATGGTTCTTGGTATTGAAAGACTGGCACAGGGTAAAAAGGATTTACAAATTGGAGGTCAAATTTTGAACCTCTGTTCTCTTTGGTTCGGAGTCAAACATTGAAGCCACTGGAAATATCTGGAAATAAAACTACTTTGATTTGCAAGAGGCTATGATGATTTTTATTTCCCTGTTAGTTTGTTACCATGTGAGATCATTTATACTTTGTACAGATGCTTTTGTGTTGGCACCAAGAGATTCTTCTTAATTTAAGAAGCTTTTTCCTAACAGTTTAATAGTGGGTTTAGAGATGAAATAGTGAGTAATTCAGAGGAATGATTCAGATGAGGAGTCTTGCCTGCATTGGGACATGTTTCCTGTGTTGTTTTGAAGTAGTAAACTGTTTATCTGCTTATTCATTTATTCTTTTTTCTTCCTTTTTTTTTCCTTGAAAGCATTTTCTTTTAACGTGTAGGATTTACACCTGCATTGACATGATCTTGTACCTGGGTCTTTTAGTGTCTGGTCCATGTTCGATATAAGACTGCTCAGGAAATTAAAGTTGTAGTGAGCTTCTTGTATCCTCATTCATATGTCAGTAGCAATGCAAAAGCAAAATTTTGACTTCCATAAATCAGCAGAAAGCATTCCATTGACTTGGGTAACACTTGGATTAGCCTGATTTAAGCTGCAGCATCTATAAAGTAGGGGCCAGGAATATGAGATAAGAGAACAAAAGGGTTACAGAGACATTACAGGAATTGTAACCCTTTTGTGTTACTTGGACTTTCTGTACCTTGTTTTCTTTGGTTAAAACTGCCCTGTTTTGCTTTTTTCCCCCTTTATGTTTGATTTAAAATGTTGATTGCAAAGACTTTGGGTATAATTACAGTGGGGACTGCACTGCAGACTGCACTGCAGCTTAGAAACGCAAAGTCTACTTTGAAGTTGCCTGGCTTAGAGGCTGTGAGCAACGTGTCCTCCATGACCCACAGCTCACTGCAGGCTCATTTCTACTGGATTGTCCCCGAACTCTGTTGTGGAGGCTGTGGCCAGCCCTGTGCTCATCCCTGGGCTCCCCATGCAGCAGCCTGCAGTGTGGGCATCCTCTTTGTTGAAGTTTCACTGCTGCTGATAGTTTAAAGCTGGAGATACCTACTACTCTTTGCTCACTTCCAGGAGAATTGCAAGGAAAAAAAACCAGTATTTCTTTGTTGGTTTTTTTTGTATGCAGAAGGGTTCGCCTCAAGGTGGGGTTTTTTGGTGACAGTATGGTCACAGCATAAAAAAGTTTATGTTGACTGTGATAGAATGGGGAACAGCTTTAGGGTGAAAAAGGAAGGAGGCTGTTGCTGAGAAGAGATGGGTGTGGAGGAAGAGCAAAAGCAAGCGCAGAACTCCTGTCTTCTCCACCTACCCTGTGAGTACCCCTCTGCTCAGCCCTTTTGTGGGTCAGCCTGAAGGCACAGTTAGCATTGACAACTGAAGTCTGGGCTATTGTCCCTTCACTGATAGAAGTTTTTCTTGCAGGGAACCTTCTCCCTGTGTGAAAGGAATGTTCCCTCAGTGGTAGCACAGATATTAAAGATCTTACAATATGTGTGGTGCTTGGTGAGATTTGCTAAAATGAGCTGTTATTCCTGTAGAAATAGTTCTCTGATGTCAGCAAGAGTTGTGTTTAGGGTTTAGGATAAGCTTACAGCATATCTCAGTTTTATTTCAGTTTAGGTTTAGAACTGATGTGAGGCTTGGGAGAAGAATGCTGGATGTGCTGAGCCATTGTTCTCCCATGAGGCCTGGGAGAAGGATGCTGGCTGGAGTGAGCCATTGTTCTCCCGAAAGGTTTGGGAGAAGGATGTGCCTGTACTGAGCCAGTGTTGTCCCATGAGGTTTGGGAGCAGGATGCTGATGGTACTGAGCCATTGTTCTCCCATGAGGTTTGGGAGAAGGATGCTGGCAGCACGGAGCCATCGCTGTGCACTTTGCAGTACATGTGTTGGCCACAGCTGCAGGCTGGGGGTGTGAGGAGCCTGCCAGGCCTGCAGTGGCTGAGCTTGGTGTGTTGGGGCTCTGGAGCAGCAGCTCCCACAGCAGGTGGCAATGAGGACTCAGGGAAGTTGCCACTTCTCAAGAGCATCGGCCCCTCAGAGCTGGGGAATTCTTATACAGAGCTGGCTTTGGGCACAGGGCTTAGAGCGGAGGGAGCTCTCCAGCTTATTGCTGCTTTTCCACCTCTGGAGGAGACCTTATTCTGTAGGCATTATGCTCTTAGCATCTGGCAGTCATGCTTGGAAACACTCCGTTTCCATTTGGCCTCTGGAACAGGGGAGCAATTATTTAGCACTGAAGGCAAAGCTTTTTAGTTGCTGCATTTGGAGCTGCTCATCCTTTCAATGAACAGAGGCTTGTATGGGTGCCTTGGCAATGGCAGCTGGCCCCCAGCACTGACACCGTGGGTTTGCCACCCATGAACCCATCCAACAAGCCCTTCACTTCTGATCAGCTGCTGCTTTGAGTTGCCTTTTCTAATCCAAAAATTGGGTCAGGCTAATCAACAGGCTACTGGCTGTAGATCAGGAACTAGAAGAGTTGAGAAGACAACCACAGGAATCACAAAATGTGGTTCTGCTTAGAAGTTCACCTGGATAATTAAAATTCTTTCAGTGCCTCTAGATGATAATTTCATGTAATAATCTTTGTTACATAAGCAATTAGTTAATGAATATCTTGTTTATTTCTAATAGAGGAATTCCAGACATCACCGAAACAGTGGCAGAGAATTTAAACTCGTATTTCTTACTCTAAGCAATGTGTTTTTATATGATTAATTCTAGATACCCTCTCCTCATTTGTGTTCATGCAGACTATTCCCCTTGGGAACAAGGTAGGTTTGGGGCAACTTGGCACTACTGTGAGAGAGAAGAAATAGTAATGATCCAGATGGATCACATCCTGAAGACAGTAATGGGATGTGGATGGGACCATTATTTTAACACGGGGAAAAAACCCAATGTGGACATAAGCCAGGCAGCAAAGGGAAATAGTAGAAATAGTTTCATTGTTTTGACTGTTGCTTTGGAGGATTAATCCCCACTGGAGCAGGATCTCTGTCAATCTGTAAATTCATTACTCAGTTCAGATGCTCCAGTGAGTACCCTGCTAATGTGAATTGTTTGGGATGGATGGGTTGGAGGCCAGTCACTGTCCTGCAGTTGCCTTTAAGAAGTTTAGCAGTCTGAACTTCTGAGATCTAAAGGGCAAAAGCACACTAGATGCTTGTGGTTTTTGCTCTCCACTTAAATTCTCCATTTGTCTAAGTGGCTCATTCACAAAGATGTTCCGAGGTTTAAAGTTCAAGTGCTCTAAGGTCAGAGTCAAATGAAGAAGACTGGAGAAAAGGAGAGGAGTGTTGCTGCCCCTCTGGATGCTGCCAGCTGTCCAGTGGCAGGAAGCATGACTTGCTGGGAGAGTTTCTGGGTCTCTGTCATTACATCCTTCTCCGTAGCCATGTGAGCTTGATCCGTGGGAAGAGTCTGTTGCACAGTCATAAGACTTCACAGACGGGCTATAAGGAGGAAGCCAAACAACAGCATGACTGCCAAAAATACCCTGATGGCTAGAAAGGCCTGCTCTGTAACTCCTGTTGGTATCTTCTGTAGTTGGTAGTTCTTTCTAATTGCAAATAGGGTTGTGTCTGTGAAATCTGCATGATCCAAGATTTCTGCTGGAGGAATAGATGTACGTGTTTTTTGATCTCTGCTTACTGTCTGTGTTCATTTAGAGGAGGTAATGGAGAGCTATAGTGCTGTTTGCAATACACTGACCCTGCTCTTGGCTTCAGGGTCAGCACAGAGAGACTCTGACAGCAAAACTGGGGCTTGTGCAGCCGGTGCTGCTGTTCACTGAGATGCTCCCAGTTCCAGAGGCTGGGCTTTGCCTCTGTCCTTCTAACACCCTTGTGTGAAGGGACCTGGACTCTGTAGGGACGTTTCCAAAGAGGTGATAGAAGGGTAAGATTTCTGAAGGTCATAATATGCTCTTTAGGCTGATCTTCACTTATTTGTACTTGCTTTTCCCTTGCCTCACAAGAAGGGGATGCTGCTGTTTCACTGGAGGTCGGTGGCAGCTGCAGGTGCTTACACACCTCTGAATATGGCAAACCTTCTGCTTCTCCTTCTTCACACTTTCTATGCTAACAGTGAACAACAAAGCAAGTCAGAGGGCTTGGTGTTCTCTCTGATTCTCCCTTCTGTTGGAAGTCACATGAAGATATTTCCCTTTCATAAGGATAACTAGACAATGAGCAATTTGTCAAATGAAAATAAATAACAACTAGCATGTGTTGGTAGAAGGTGCAGAATTAGTCCAAGGCAAGTAATAAGGTGAGATGGACCTTGTAATTCTACTGACAAATGGCCCAGCCTATGTGAGGGGCACTGAAGAGTTGGTGATTTTCTTCAGCAGATTTGAAGAATTAATCAGTGCAGCTATAGATTGAGGTACTTGTAATATGGATACAAGTGTGATACTGATTTTTCATTAAAAAATCACTTAGGTTCAAATTCTCAGAAGAACCTAGAGAGGTAAAGTACCCAAGTTCTTTCCCTTTGTCTCAAAAAAAAAAAATTATCAAGGCCACTTCATTTTCAGGTCTGTGGTGATCCAGTCTCATTTTCCTCTGAAGGTGCTGTATATGTACAGTCCTTTGCCTCAAATTTTACTGTTGCTGTTTGCTGCTGCCTAGCATGACTAAGCTTTGATACTGAGCAACGTTGCAGGTTCTGAGGCAGAGGTCTGCACCAACCCTGTATGTATCTTTAGTAATTTTTTAGTAACTTTTAGTAATTTTTTTTTTTTTTGCTCATAGACTAATGTGCATGCTTTATGGTTGGACAGTTCTTCCTTTAATATTTTCTAGGGGTGATTCTACCAAAGGCCTTAAATAATCTACTCAGTTTTGATCATTCAAGTGCTAAACAGCCTGTTTGCTTTGGAAGATGTTACCTAATCATATGCTAGAGTGCAAACAACCGTGACAGTTTGGTCTTGAGCAGAGAATTCTTCCTTGGCAAAAAGACACTGAGGAAATTGTACCACAGTTTGTCAAACACTTGGCTAACACGCAGGCTGCCATGGTCCAGGAACTGGCCAAGCAAAGCCTCCAGTCAGTGGCCTGTTGCTGGAAGAGTCTGTGTTTTCGGTCCACATATTTATAGTGGTGCCAGCATTGTGTGCAGGAGCTTTTCCTGAAGATTTCCCCAATTAATATGATTTTCAATAAGCACCTTCTCCTTCTAAAGGCCAACAGAATTAAAATTTCCTCCAGGGGAGACTTCTCCCCTTTCTTTTCCTTATTGGCAATGCCTCTGAAAAGCATGTGCAGCCATCAAGTTTGGCTCCAGCCTGTTTTCCATCTAGGATTCCAGTTGATTTTTGCATTGTCCATGTCCATTCCTGAAAGCACAGACCGCCTTCTCACAACATCAGTGTTCTTGTCATGCCTTTAGCTGTCTCCACATGGAATTTCTGTTGGTGCTGAATCAAGGAGAAGCCTTTGGTTGTAGCAGCTGTGATGGAATCAACAGCCCCATGGTCCTTGCAGGGTGGGAAATCAACTGGATGTGTCCATGTAGAGCTGGATGCTGCAGCAGCATCTCCATGGCACCTTCTCTTCTGTACACCTGGAGCTGCTGGAAAACCTCAAAGTGGTGTTATAGGTAAAAAGTTCCAAGTGTTCTCATTTGCAGATGGAAAACTAAGGAATGAGGAAGTAAGTTCTCTGATTAGGAAACTGGATTTGGAATGCAGCAGAGCTGGTGTAATTAATGATTCTTGTTCTTAATAATCATGTTCTGTAGATGTTCAATCTCAAATGTCGTTGAGCTCTAGGCATTTTCCAGAGACCAAGGAGCTTTGCTCAGTTAGTAGCTGGTTTTGGTTGCTTTTTGGTGGGGGTTTTTGTGGTTTGTTTTTGTTTGGGTGTGTGTTTGGTTGGTTGGTTGCTGTTTTGTTTTAATTAGCTTTAATTGCTGCTTTTCAGAACCTGCATTAGATTCTGGCAGACAGAAAGACTGGCTTTTTCTTGCAGGATGGCTTCATGTTTATCAGGAGCATGGAAGAGCCTCCAGTTTTGCAGCACCAGGTAGTTCCACCTGTTGAAATAATAGTCTCTGAGCTGAGAAATCCAGTGAACCTGTTGAGCTCAGAGCAGTAGGACCAGGCAGCTGTACAGGGGAATTTCTGCACCTCAATTTGTCACTTGCAGAAGAATCTCTCTGCTTCATCTGTTGCAGTGAGGGATATGTTTGTCATTAAAAGGTGGAGGCATTCAGAGAGCTGAATCATGCAGCAGGACTTCTGCTGCACAGCCAGAGAGAAGCTACTTTGCTGAAATCTCACTCGTCCTTTCATTCATGTAGGTCAGATGTTCTGGTGTGAGACAGATGAACAAATTTTGGTAAAAAATCTGCTAATCCTCTCAGTAAAAGAAATTCAATTTATGGAGGAGATAAGAAGATGATTGTTTTATTTGCTGTACAAATCTTACTCACACTTTACCAACCTCTAGTTTCATTATCCTTTGCTGTGTATCCTCTTGCCTGACAACAAGGTTCATTCAGTCTTGGCTACTTTTCCATGTTTCTTAGAGAAAACCAATAACTAAACCACTTAGAATAAAAACTTTTGAATCATCTGAATAATTACAGCTATGCTAGGAAATTTGTTTTAACCACAAAACAAATTGTTGGTTGTGTTGGGGGTGGTGTATATTTTGTTTTGTTTGGAGGATTATTGTATTATTTGCTAATGCTGATTAAAAACAAAACCAGAAACAACCCAACAGCAGAAATGGCCTTTCTCCCTAAGAGGAGGACATTAAGTTAACAGAAGCAAATGTCTCTAAGGGCAGATCATAGGTGGAACTGTTCTGAGCTGAGGGAGGAGGAAATCAGTTGGTTATTGAAAATGTGGCTGAAATGAGGAAGGGGAGCATGGAGTTTGAGAGGAGGGAAGTCACTGTGATGAAGTGCCTCTGTTGGGGAAGAATGGGGAAAACTCCTTTGGAGACTGGGGCAGGGAGGCAGGTGGTGGCAGGACTTGTGTCTGAGGGTGTGACAGCAGCAGGGGAGTTGGGATGGAGGAAGAGCACATGGAAACGAGTAATAATGGGAGGCCAAGGTGAGAACAGATGACTTTGACTTCTTGTGCTGTAGTGAAATGATTTAAGGGCAGAAGATGACACAAGGCACTGGAAAAACCCATTGATAGCCTGAAAAAAAGGAGGCATTTGTGACAAAGCTTTCATCAAGCAGGTGTTGAGCATAGTGAAAACCTTAGTTAAATTAATCTTGACAGCTTTCTGCTTTACTGAAAGCATCTTCCACAGGCTTCCATCCCACCTCCAGGTAACAAAATCCCTTTGTGAGCAGGTACTCTGGGCTGCTGCCGCTCTCCTTTCAACTCCTTCCTCAAAACTTTTTGCTGTTAAATGCCTCACAAGAAATTAAATGATTGAACATGGCTAGACTAAGCTACATATGCATGCATGGGATAATATAATTTGTAAAAAAGTAAATATTTTGGAAACCTTATCCAAAAAAATCAAATATATTCTCTTTTACTATATATTTTATTCCTACCTCTTCTGTCTTTCTGCGTCATCCTCCTGGAATGCAAGAAGGAATTTTGTGTTTTCCCTTGTTTTTGTTCAGTGTGATAGATGATACTAAAAATGAATAACACTAATTTTTAAACTGTTGGAAGTATCCAAACAGTAGGTGATACAGTAAGACATATATCAAATTATGAGACTGTTCTGAGTGCAGTTTTTTCAGCAAATGGAGGTAGGTAATTTTATTTGATTTTTGGTTTTGATTTTAGCAGTTAAAGAAATTAATAATGGCAAGTACTGTTGGTGAAAATTATTTTGAAGTTAGCTTTTGAAATAAAGTCCGAAGTCAGAGGAAAATAATTTTTCTGAAAAGTCATTTTCAGTGACCTTATGGAACTGGTAAATAGTATCTCCTAAGAAGATTATCTTAGAGATGAAGAAGAACATGAGAATTAGCAGCTAAGGAGGCACTTTTGAATGCATAATGGAGATTATCTATCCTGATGCAAAGGACAGATGGGACATACAATAAGAGACTGTTAGGGCTAGATCAGATACTCCTTTTGCTTTACAGCAGTTTAAGGATTTATATATATTGTGAAAATCAAGTGTGCAAAATCATGAAATAAGTTTCAATTAGCAGAGGTTTTAAATAAGAACTAGGAAAGTCTCGTGATGTATAAAAACTAAGAGGAAAACAATGTGCATATTCATTAACAGCAGGATACATAATGTGAGGAGGGTTATGGTGTGACTGATTTCATTTGTCTTATATAATAACACAGATAATTACCTAGATTAATAGAAAAAACAACCCTAATAGTGGCCAGAGCAGAGAAAAACTGCTAAAAATGCAGGGGTAAGACAGATATTTAAGTGTACAAGACCTGCAAAAATCTAACTAAGAATGCTTTGGGGTGTAGCTGAAGTAATTTTTTACTATTTGAAATTATCTTTGAGAATTCATAGTTTACAAAGAGACTGCTGAGGATGGGAGATGTAAAAAAAATAGCATTCATGTTTAAAAGGAGGAGGGGAGAAAGACCTGTATAATAACAGGTATTTTTATCTGACTTGAATTTTGGAAATAAGTTTAGAAGTACTGTGGAAGTAATTAGGCCTGGGCTGTGTAGACCAAATCATGTCAAATCAATGTGCCTTCCTTGTTTGACAGGGCAATGGGATAAGTGGGATATAGGAGATGTGGAGTGTAGATATTTTGACTAAAGCTTTCACACTGTTCAAGTCATTTCCATAAGTAATCTACACTCCAAATATAATTTCCATAAGGTGGGTGCATAGTTGTTTACAGAATGTCTGAACCAGAACCAGTTTGTTCTCAGATGGAGAAGGCATTTAAGCAGATAAGCTCACACGTTCCTTCCTGAAAGCAGGCTGAGAATAATGACAGTAGTCAAAAGGGGAAAACATAAAAAAACCAGTGAATGACACTGTCCTGGTAGGGCAGGATCAAAATTCTGAACAACCCTTAGTTAAACACCAGGATGAAATGTAGTGCAAAGAGAAATAAAGTCATAGCGGTATAAAGGCATTCACATGACTAAACAGTTGTGGGATGCAAATCTCTTGAGTTCTAGTGAATGGCAGTGGATAATTAGCAGCAGTATCATCCTTCTGTAAGTAAAACAAATGTGGATTCACTGAATGATTTGGGTCAGAAGGGACATTCAGATATATGGTTCCACCCCTGCTGTGGACAGGGACACCTTCCACTATCCCAGGTTGCTCCAAGCCCTGTCCCACCTGGCCTTGGACACTTCCAGGGATGTGACAGCCACAGCTTCTCTGGGCAGCCTGGGCCAGGGCCTCACCACCTCACAGGGAAGAATTTCTACCTTATGTCCAATCTAAACTTGCCCTCTTTAGTTTAAACCCATTGTTCCTTGTTTGTCACTACAGGCCCTGGTAAAAGTCTCTCTTCATCTTTCTTATAAATCCTCTTTAAATATCCCAAGGCTGCCATAAACCCCAGAACTCCTAAAGCCTTCTCTTCTCCCAGCTGAACAACCCCAACTCTCTTGGCCTTTCCTTACAGAAGTGCTCCAGCCCAAGTTTGCTGTTGCAGCTGTGCTGTTTGTGTCTGGTGAGACTGGTTAGACTTTGTAGATGCACATTTTCTTGTCTAGAGGAGATTTCATGTTGCTACCTTTTTTACAGAGCCGAAGAAGAAAACCACTGATGTGTGAAAATAGTATCTTTATCTTCAGAAACAGCTGATTCCAGGAGAGGAACTTCAGGGCTGTGTGACCAGCCAGCTTTCTGCAGGCGGCTGCCAGTCCTTGAACCAGAATCTGAGAGTTGTTGAGCTAAAAAAAATTCTTATTAATCAAGACAGCTGGGAGCAAAGCCAAATGCTGGGCCATAGCAGAAATGAGTATGCTGCTGATGTTAGACAGAAGTAAATTATTGGTGTACTTAAAATTTTATAGGTTTGGGAGCTGATGCCTTTTTGCCTGATTTTTTTTTTTAAATAAGTGAATAAAGAGGAAAGATGTTTAGCTATCTGCTTCATGCTTTTGTAGCAAATTATTAGACTGACACTGTTGAAAAACTGTAGTTATGTAAGCAACCTCTCCACAATCTCAACTCCCAAAGTGGTGATATTTTTTGGGATAGGGGAAGGAGCTTGGCATACAGTAGCAGTCACAAAACAAGAATTTACTCAATGCATGCTGCATCCTAGAAAACAGTCCCGAAAACAGTTTTTCATGGCACTGGCTCAGTGTAAAATTCCTCCTTAAGCTTTCACTATTATACAGTTTTATAGTTTATGTATTGTATAGTGAAATAGAAGCAGAGCAAAGGACATTAAGAATTCTATAAAGGAAAGGTCTTGGATAAGGGGAATTTACTTTGGGAATAAGTAGTTGGTATGAGTATGGTAAAATGATGGTATAATGGGAGTGTCCACTTGTGTGTAAAACGAGGTGTGTGGGTGATAATGCTGCAGATTGGTACCTACTGAACTACTCTATTCTAGAATCATAAAATTAGACAATCACAGGCTGGTTTGGGTTGCAAGAGACCTTAAAGATGATCTAGTCCCATCGCCTGCCATGGACAGGGACACACCTTCCACTCTCCCAGGTTGCTCCCAGCCCCGTCCATCCTGGCCTTGAACACTTCCAGGGATGGGGCAGCTACAGCTTCTCTGGGCACCCTGTGCCAGGGCCTCACCACCCTCACAGCAAAGAATTTCTTCCTGATATCCAATCTAAACCTGCCCTCTTTCAGTTGAGACGACTTACTTATATGAAGGTACCCTCTTTGGTTTATTCCCCCCTTATGTTTTCCATTAAATTGAGGTTCAAATGTAGCAAAGCCAGTTCTACTGTGTTTCTGATTTGAATATCCCTTAGAGAAAGTCTAGACTGTGCTGAGCGTGAATGTATTCACTTTTAATTGATAATGTGCCCTTCTTAATTAAATACTAGTATTCCATACTGATAAAATACACAGTTTTCAATTTCAATTCAAAAGTGTAAATTGTGTTCTTGGGGCTACAACTGACCCTGCTTCTGCAGTGCAGTGATGTGCAGCTGGATGAAAGCACAGTCCATGCATCAGGCTGAGTGGTCTGGGACACCCTCTGACCTCTGAAGATGTAACCTCCGTAGTGAACAGGTGGCTTCCCTTTATTTTGAATGACTGCTTCCACCAGATTTGGCATCCCACTTCTCCTGTCATTTAGAATCTATTTGCACCAAAAAAACCTCGACCTCAAAGCCAGACTCCTTGAGTCTGCCCTGTGTCATGGGAGGCTTAGGTTGGATACCCCAGAGGGTGATTGGGCACTGAGTGGGATCCCCAGGGAATGGTCACAGCCCCAAGGCTGACAGAGCTCAAGGAGTGTTTGGACAACGCTCTCAGGCACAGGGTGGGATTGTTGGGGTGTCCTGTGCAGGGCCAAGAATTGGACTTTGATCATCCTTGTGGGTCCCTTCCAGCCCTGGATGTTCTCTGGTTCTGCACGTCTGTCTCCAACATTCCAGACTGGCACAAGGGCATTGCAAGGCAAATGAGACACAGAGCCAGTGTGAAACAGTGCCACCGGGCAAGAAACTATGGGATACTGATTATTTTTATGTGTCCTACTTATTTCTAAAAAAACTTGTTCATAAAAACAAGAAAATCTCCATTTGTTACCACTCTGCTTGCCAGTCACAGGGCTCGTTCCTTCTCACAAATTGCTCTGTATCTGTGGACAGCAGCTTCAGTTTCATAGTCCCAGTCCAGTATCTTTTTAATATCATGCTGTTACTGATGTATTTTTCACTCAGGAAATGAAAATGATTTTGATGAAGAGCAGTGCTAGTTTTAGCTCTAATATAGGATTAGTCTACTTTCCAGTTCTTGTTTCTAAACAGAATTCATGCCAACTGGAAATTTTCCAGTTGGTTGAAAAATGACATGGGAGCAGTTCGGTCAGGAATATTTGCTTTCTCACCCTGGGGTTCCTTCCATATGCCTAATAAAACAGTTATATCACTGTAATACTGAAATTCCCTGTGTCCTGTCTGGAAGAAGATGGTACTAGTGGATGTTGAGTCAGATGGAAACCTCTGCTTCTTTTTCTGCCCTTCTGTACCCAGTACAGAACCTGTATGTCATCTCAGCCTTTTTGGGTGCTGGAACCTGTACTAAGTCCACACAAATCCTCTTTCCTGGCCTGCACAAGCCCAGCTGTCTGATGTGTGCTAAATTCTTGATGTCATGAGGTACTACAACACTGTAAAGTTCTAGAGGCTAATTAAGCATTGAGGTGTATATTGGAAATTAAAATACACTGTTGAAATCTTTTCCAATAGGCAGGTAAACAGTTCCTTTGGTATTTCAGCATCTGTGCAGCTTGAGATCCTGGCATCCTCTAAAGACTGTGACCTCTGATGGGGAAGGAAACAGGCTCTCTAAGTGTAAAAATATTTCAAGCACTTTTTTTTTTTTCATTGAAGTTTATTCAAACTGGAAAGCATCTTCAGTTTTTTTGTAGGTCAGTGCTGAACTGGGGATTCCAGTGACAATCTAGAAGCAGCATGGAGGGAAGAGTGTATCATCTCTGTTTATGCGGATGCTTTCCGTCCATTTTCTGCCATGATCTGCAAAATCAAATTCACAGTTAAACTTTACAGAGTGATAATAGCATTAAGAGGAATTATACCCAGCAGATTATAGCTTATTTTGAGCCTCTTCTAAGGGCACCAAATCAGTGAATGTGGGAGAATGAGAAACTCGCAGTCTTTTATAACTCTTTCAATGCAATGTATAAACATAATAATTTTAGTCTATGGAAGTTCTGCTGTTTGAAGTTAGGAGGAACAGACTGTTATCTGTAGTTATTACATTTTTTGAACTAAAGATTTTTTTTTTTTTTTTTTTTTTTTTACACTGGTATCTTTACATTTTAGATAGCACAATTCCTGTTGTGGGGAAAGTCTATATTCTATGTAATAATTAAAAAAAAAAAAATTCTCTTCAAATAAACACATCAAGTGCAAATGTTCTCTTATAAACAATTAGTGAAGGAAGAACTACAAGGAGGAAATTAGGTTAAAAAGAAAATATCCATAAAGAATTGATGATGAATGTGGATTTTCGCTGACAAGCTACAGAAGGATATGTGCTCCGTTCCTCTGAGCATGTGGCCTCCTCTGGACCTGCTCCATCAGGTCCATGTCCTTTTTGCAGTGGGGTCCCCAATGCTGGATGCATTAGAAGGGGCAGAATCCCCTCCCTCACCTCCTGCACTCACTGTTTTTGGTCCAGCCAAGGACATATACGATATATATCAATGCAATGCCAGTATCCCGAATTTGTCACATTTCTAAACAGGACATGACCTTCTCTTCCAGCCCAGTGATGATTTTTTCTTCAGTTTTCTTTTTACCAGTTCTTTACGTGTTTATCTCCGATACTTTTGTTTGTGCTGTTAATTCTGAGACACTGTTTACACGTAGTTGATGTAGGTTTGCTAAAGACTCCACTCAGCCACTTGACGGGAGGCACCGTATTCCCGTCTTTGGTTTATCTTCACTGTACTAAGAGCCTCCAGTCTCAGAGGCTGCAGCTCCTAGGAGCTGCTCAGATGTACAGACAACAGACCTGCTCGAGTAATTTGCAAATGAAGTGTAAGACGGGGAATGACAGATGGTCGGGACAGACTGGGAAGAACAAGGAACAGTCAAACAGCACAAGCAGAGCGTTAGACAGTGGTCACGGTGCTGCTGGTTGTGACTGTGGGGCCACTGACTGTGGGCTGCAGAGGAAGTAGAGAGAGGATGATGGTGAGAGGATGTGCATTGATGGGTCAGGAGTTTCCCTTGAACCTTTTTTCATCAGTTAAGGAACATTTATGGAGCTGCATGATATTAGATTCTATTCGACTCTCCTACTTGTTTTTTTTTTTTTGCTTCATAGTCACTTTCAAAATTGTCAGTGTCCTTTCCAAATCCAGACAAGTTGAAACTGTATTTTTAGTTCTGTTCATGCAGTTTGCAGTGTTAGAGGAGAGGGAGACAACATTCCCCATGACTGATGAGAACAGCCGAAATGCTATAAATGTTGATAACTGTAGTCAAAACAGTAAATCAGGAATGGGCAATGCAAGCATTTTATTTGTTTAAACTGTCCCATGGCTTGTTCTTGTTTATTTTTCTAGTTTAACTGGGTTGACAGTGTCAGAGAATGAGTAGTGTGCATTTTATGGTTGTTTTACAACGTTGCATCTCCAAGAGTAAAAATAAGACACAGTTTCTCAGCTCTTGGTGTTCCCTTTATTGTACTTCATCCTTGCATTTAGCATTTTGCACACTGACGTCCTGATTCTGCGTCACAGCAACAGAGGTGTCCCCTGACGTTTCCACAGCCTCAATAACAGATTTTTAAGAGGCTGAGGTTTCTATACTCCAGTGGAGGGTTGTGTAGAGGTAAAGTGATTTAGGATGAATTATGGAAACTCTGGTTCTACTCCCACGGTCTCCTGTGAGCTGTCACAGTGACTGTGGGTCTCTCCTGGCCTCGGTGTCACCACATGAACGGGACAGTGGGGTGGCCTCAGAAGGCTTGAGGAGATGAAATTGCAGTTGCCAAAGATCGGTGAAAAATAGTGTCATAATAAGATGGATAATTATGTAGCTTTTCTTACAGCATCAAAGTTTATACGGTCAATAGGGAGAAATTCCTCCCTGTGAGGGTCGTAAGGCCCTGGCACAGGTTGCCCAGAGATGCTGTGGCTGCCCCATCCCTGGAAGTGTTCAAGGCCAGGTGGAACAGGACTTGAAGCAACCTGGTCTAGTGGAAGGTGTCCCTGCCCATGGTAGGAGCTTGAAATGAGAAGCTATTTAAGGTCCCTTCCAACCCAAACCGTTCTATAGTTCTATGAATATGAATAATTTTCACACAGCTTCTCATAATAAATAATTTCAGTCCTAGTTTTGTGCACAGGTTTGACCACCAGCCCCTTATTTATTATTGTCCCTAGCACTTCAGTTTGGTTGTGGGGTTGTTTCGTTTTTTTCTCCTGGAGTGCCAGCTAACTGTTTTTATGAGAGATACGGGCCTGTGTCTACATTAGCATTTTGAGTCTGAGCTGGGCATTCTCAGGAGGCAGCTTTCCTGTTGCTCTTCATTAACAGTGCTTTTTGTTCACATCACAGAGCAGTTCATGAACTGGATGCCTTTCAGATGAAATTAATATAGAAGATTCACTCTAGTAGTGTGCCTGATATGCTCCAACTGCTAATGGGCATTCAGTCTGTGGCACCTGATCAGAAAGTCCTCAGCACCAACTGTTTGCTGCCGAGATCTGCTCCTGGAACGCTCTTTATTAATATAAATGTAGCAGCTTTTGGTAAAAACTAATTAAGGTTGTTTTTCTTCCTATTTTGTGTGCTAAATTAAGATAATAAGAACTTTAGAAACATATACACAGTAATTTGTTCCTTTTGCTACCAATCAATTGTTGGGCTTAACAACAGGAACAAGACAAATCGATAGCTGGTATTGTACTATGAACATTCTTAAATCCAGTGCAGACCAGCCCCTTGGAGTTCACTGCATACATTATTTACTCAGTTACTGTTTGAAATCTTAAAGCAAACAAAAATAGGTGGTTTTTTTCAGGACAGTCTGAATATTTTCTTCACGTCTTTGTTCTTAGCATTATTTTTACCATTCTCAAGCCAAAATGTAAGGCTGCTATTTGGAAAACAAATGCATTAAATCCTCCACAAATCTGTTCAGGTTTTGATTTTTTTTTTCCCACTGCCAAATACAATGCAAAAGAGAAAAAAAAAAAAGGCAAGTATTAAGTGATGTTGCATAATAATGGTAGCCAGCACAGGAATCAAAAGTAGCTTTTCAGGGAACAAAGAATGGTGTCTCTCCAGAACACTCCTCAGCACTGGGGGGGTGAAACTAATGGATCTGGTCATAGGATGTGCACTTTGCCAGCTGGTTTGAAAGAGCACTTCCAGCATTTCAGAGAGCTCATACAGCATCTGGAACTGGAGTACTTCAGATATGGTGTGTTCAGAAAAGCTGTGGCTGATGATACAGTAAAATAACAGTGCTCCTCTAAAGAAGAAATGTAAAGTGTGGATTTTTCTTTTAGCTCAATCGTTGGGTGTGAAATTGAATTGAGAACTCTCCAAACTATATTAAATCACCCCCTTGGCATTGCCACAGGAACAATTTATTTCATCTTGAAGGAGCCTTTGGTTTCCAGATCAGTGGAGCTAAGCAGGAGGAATGTGCGTCACATTGAGGTAAACAGGGATGTGAGCTGGTTAAAAACAGAAAAGGCAACGCAGCAAAATTCTGTGGCCCTGACATTTGTCAGCCTCTTCCGAAATGTGAATGCGTTTCCATTAAGCTTTAGGGCAGATACTATCTCTGTACCTTTTGTTGTGCTGATGAGTTGGAAGCCGAAGGTAAATTTATTTGGTTCAGTTGATTTTTCAAGAGGGAGATCTGTGTTGTTCTGTTCACCAGGATGTTCGCAGTGCTGTCATGCCGTGGTGGGCATGTAATGCAGGAGGGCTGCTGAGGGATGGATGCCTCTTCCTGCCTTAGTCTCAACGTGAGGTGGGACCAGCAAACTTCTTCCAGCTCCTGACCTACTTTTGCCATCAGGGCTCTTTGAGAGATGACGAGTTACAAATGTCTTTACAACATTGTGTAACGCCTGTTACGCTCGCTCAAAGTCCCTCTCTGGAACAAGACACTGGATCTGTAAGCAGTAAGCATTACATCAAATATTTCTGCTGACAGAATGATTTTGACACAACGTTGAGGGCAGAACACTCAACGCATCCTTCAGGATCTAAAAGTTCTACACAGATGCCTCTGAACAGCCCCAGTGTGTAAGGATAACACAGCAGGATGTGTGAGCCATGGACCACGGCTGTGTTTTGTGGCCAGTGGGCTCCTATTTAGGGTTGGTTCACTGCAAATTGCAGAGCAATAAGGCCATTTAGCATCACTGCTGGAATACAAACTGTGCATTCTTTACATAGTAAAGCTTAAAGCTATTTGGCTCCCCTTTATCAGGATTGCAGTAGTGCAGGCAAATCAATCTTCATTTTACTGGAGAGAGCAAGATTTAATGCATTTTTTAACACGCCTCCATCTTGAAGTCCAGCCTTAAAATTTTTTTTGGTTTTACTGTTTTACTTTATCTTTGGTACACAATTCACCTGACCTTCACCCCTTGAGAACAAGAGGAAGCCAAGCACGGAACAAACTGAATGGACTGGGGTAGCAAGCTGGCTTGTTTTGTTCATGTACCGAGAGAATTGTTCAGTTTTGGAAGATGCTAATTACTGCCATGTTTAATGTAAATAAACAAACCCAGGCTCTTTCCAGCCCTATGTCAATGCTCTAATCTAACTTCAGGAAGAGATGAGCAGGCCTTTACACTGAGTTCCAAGGTGAGGAACACACTTGTAGACAATGCAGTAACCAGGAGGTCATTGCAGAGTACTTTGTAATTCTGGTTACCTGACAAAATAGCCAGTGTTCCCTGGTCTTCCCCCCTTTAAAAATGTCTCACGTGTAGTAATGTCCTTTTAAATTGTATCCTGGTGAATGACAGGTGGAAAGACACATTTTTCTGTTGCTGTTTCCAGTTGTGGGATTGCATGAGGGATTCCCTTTGGTAACAGAAGAAACTTCCTACAAACCAACATTCAGACAGTAGTATGCCATATGAATATTCTATTCAAATAATACCCTCCCTCAGTTGTAAGGAGGGAGTAGGAAGATCCCACACTCAGCTACACCTACCTACAGTGAAAGGTGAAATAAAAAGCTACAACCTGGAGACCTGTGCCTTAAGGGGATCTCTGAATGGTAAATTTCTATTTTATTCTCCTGCCATTACTTAAAGGCAATAGGACAAGCCCATAGGAACTCTCTATTTATCATCATTGGTTTAAAATATTTCCTCTATTTACAGCACTCCTGGAATTTTGACTGAGAGTCAGTAGTGGTTTTTCATATGCACTTCCAGGATTTCACAATGAGTTTCATCTTTTTTAGAAGCAGAGAATTTGATCATTGAAGAGGCTGTTGCTTACACTGGCTTTTAAGGAATTTTCACATGTCAGTTGTATCAAGCTGCTTGCTTGTTTTGTGTGGCTCAATTAATAATTGTTAAAAGCACTTCAGGTGAACCCAGTTCTTTCAAGTTTTCATTAGACAAATCAAGATCCCTTTTTTCCTCTCCTTTTGTCTTTAAGAACCACACAAATGCATAGTGCTCTTCTCTAATCCTTCCTTCTTACCCTTTTCATAAAAGTAATTAGGCTTTTTTCTATTTCTGGGCCAATGGCATTTTGATATATTACAGGTCTAGTGCTAAATAACCTTCTCAGTTTAAGTCTAAATCTTTTAACAGGCAGTCTTTGTTTAATATGAGCACGGTTGGTTATTTTAATTCTGCTAATCTGTTTCCCTTCACATTATTTATTGATTTCCTTATACTCAGATGCAGCAGGAAACACCTCATACTTTGGGTTTGTTTTCCCAAGGCAGAATTCCAGAACAGTTTGACCTGGAAGGGACCATCTCATTCCACCCCCTGTCATGGGCAGTGACACCTTCCACTATCCCAGGTTGCTCAGGTCCCTGTCCAGCCCGGCCTTGAACACTTCCAGGGATGGGGATCATCTGCCTTTACCTCCTGTGACAGGTTCACAACTTCGGTGATTGTCCTTGCAGTCTTTCATTGCTCTTCCAGCTGGCCTCCATCTTCCTTAATCATGGAGGAGAAGAGCCATACACAATATCCAGGCTAGGTCATTACAGTACCCTTCCATGGCACTGACATATCCCAATCCTGAAACCGCTTCCAGCTGATATTTTCTAGGCTTCTGTTTTATTATTTTTGTTAAATGTGTGTCACTTTAGTGACTTCTTTATCCCCCTAGAAGTAACTGGTGTGCCTGTCCTCTTTGCTATAAACCAGGAATTCATTTGTTCTTAGATTGTTTTAGACTCTTCAGTGCACAGCTTCCACATGTTCTACCAAATTCTTTCTTTCCATGCCTCATGAGAGCTTTGTATTGTTGCAACTATCATGGCTGTGTGGAAAGAGAATACATGCAACTCCGAGGTAGGAGTTTGTGTCTTACAGGGATATTTATATCCAGTACAGAACTAATTTCAGGAAAAACTAATTTTGTAATTGTGAATTATATCTCTTTCCCTATTGTGGTTAGTTCCTTGGAGTATCTTTTACATAAATGAACAGGAAAAATTAAAATAGGAAAAATGTTTTCTTTTTTTGCTTGCAAAAGTCTAGGAAAAACATTAGGCTAAAGTTTTAAATCACAGCCATCTCCTAAATCAAATGTGTAGCAAGGGTGATAATGAGTGTAAACACACTGAATAATAAAATGTAATTTGGGTTCTGAGTTCTAGGGCTCTAATCCAAAGCTCGCTGATGTCTGTGGAAAGGCTTCCATTGATTTGAATTAGGCCTTGGCTTTTGTCCTGAATGAACACAATACCAGTGGAGCTATTCATGAAAGAAATGTTTGGAAATAAATCACAGGAACTTGCTGTGTCAGAACCCAATTCACTGGCTAATTATGGCTGTCATGTTTTACAATGCTCATTGTGTCGATACTTTGTCATAGTCCCTCACATGAACTAACCAAATTCAGTCTTCAAAAAATAATTTGCTGCCGCTGCTGTAATTGAAAGGTTGTTTCTGGATCATTACTCTGATGTTTGAAACCTTCTTTGACTTCTAGACTAAACCTATTTATGCCAACTGTTTCCACTTCTTTTATGCCAACGTAGCCTTCTAGTTTTACTCCACACAGTGTGATTTGTCCTTGCTCTGAACAGTTCTGGTAAATTACTGATGACTGTCCCATCTCCTCTCAGGCTTTGCTTTGTTTTGCTAAATAAGTCAAGCATTTTCATTTCTTATTTAGTAAGTTGTTAATTCATAGAATTATGGAATAGTTAAAGATGGAAAAGACCTTTAAGATCATTGAATTTAACCATTAACACAGCACGGTTGTGTTGACCACTAATCCACGTCCCCAAGTGCCACATCCACGTGCCTTTTGAGCCCTTCCAGGGATGGTGATTCCACCAGTTCCCTTGGCAGCCTGTTCCAATGCCTGACAACCCTTTCAGTGAAGAAATTGTTCCTAATATCCACCCAAAACCTCTCCTGGCTCAGCTTGAGGCCATGCCCTCTTGTCCTGCCCTTGTTCCCTGGGAGAGGAGCCCGACCCCACTTGGCTGCCCCCTCCTGTCAGGGAGCTGTGCAGAGCCACAAGGTCCCCCCTGAGCCTCCTTTTCTCCAGGCTGAGCCCCTTTCCCAGCTCCTTCAGCTGCTCCTTGTCGGGTGCCATGCTGGGGTTTGGCATTCACATATGCTGGCTTCTCTGACACACCGGCAGCAAAGAGACGGGAAGGACTTCCGTATAGAGGTCCAAGAATGAGAATTTATTGCATCCTCACCTGTGGAGGATTCTAGTGACAAAAGCCCCAAAGAATGGAAAACATGGGGTTTTATACGAGAGCGGGGGAGAGCATCGCATCGGGGACCAATGGTTTGAGGGCTGGGGGGATGGGACATGGGCGGAGCCTTGGCATATAAGGGAAAAGGGGCAGGGGAATCCACGGGCCAGTCAGGGAAACAGAACTGGGGTACATTTGCATAGGAGCAACAAAAGCATCCTGAGAGGCCTCACCCTAAGTTGGGGGATCTCTCAGGGTCTGTCCCTTTAGGGGACTTGCTCGAGCCCTCATTGGGCTATTCAGTGGCTCCTACAGCTTTTCATCAGACTTGTGCTCCAGACCCTTCCCAAGCTCTGTTGTCCTCTGTACGTGCTTCAGCACCTCCCTGTAACCTTTATCTGGATCTATTCCCATTAATCTGCTTCGGATACAGGCAACAAACCCTGCATTTTTAATGAGGTGCGATAGTGCTCCATATAATGCTGTTAATACTCTCCTTGCTTTACTGGAAATACTTTTCAAAATATACCCAGCATCTTGTTTACCTCCCTATGGCTGCATTTCACTGATCGCTGTTACCATCTGACTTACTGGTCCCAGGTGAGCTCCCATTTAGTGCTAGAAATAGCTTTTGGTCCAGGAGGGCATGGGTTTGCCCTCGTCCTCAGAGGCTTTTAGCTCTTGTCTGTCACTCCAGCACTCATTTCTTCCTTGCATGGTGCTCTGTTTGTCCTCAGCACTGGTTGTCCTGAGTGATAACCATCAAGCTGGAGTAATCAGCAGCTTTAATTAGTATGGTCCTACTTTGTGCTAATTTCGTTAATTTAGAAAACAAACAAAAAAAGAACTTTGGAAACTGCTAGAGGCACTGAGTGATGGGAGCTGACAGAAGGTGACAGGAAAGAACTGGGGAAAGGTGCCCAGTGTTGGGCAAAGGAATAACGACATGGAGAGGGCACGGGGCCCACAAGGGAGAAGTGAGAACTTGATGAAATGAAGGCTGCTCACATTTTCCAGAGCATTAATTGGGCCTCATTGAGACATACTTGGGATGGATGAAGACACTCCAAAATCCCAGAAATAAATGCATAACTCATGACTTTCCCCATTTTGACTTTTTAAGAATAGCAACACTGCTGCTTAACTTTGGATGTTTCCTCTTTTTTTTTCACAAGTTTTCAAAGTGCTCTGAAAGTCCAAAGACTTCCTTTCTAAAAGCATTTTAAAAGTACCGAATCCTAAAAGCACTTTAAAAGTCCCGAATTGAGAGGATTATGAGTCTTGAATAATTTATCCACAAAACTTGAAAGGAAAAGAATTTGCTTAGGTCTTTAAAACGTATATGATAAATTTTCATATAGATTGGAATGACTCTGAAAGACTTTTATCCAGATAAGTGCATTCAGCAGATATTAGAAGTCACAGGCAATAGCAATTAAGGCATAAGGCGTTTCCTGGGAATTAATATCAAGCTGGGAGGAGTGGGGATGGCTCAAGATGCAGCTGAGGGCCATTAACTTCACTTGATGATTAATGACCTCTGCTGAGGTCATTATTATTATCAGCTGAAAATGTAGAAAAATCCAGATGTATGAATATTTTTAACGGGGGTTGCAGTTTCAGTCAGTGCAGTGGAAGTGTCCCCACTGTGGACAGACTGCCCTGTATTAATATCAAATAGAGGGCTTCATTTCCCTCCTCCCCACGGCATTTTCAGGAGCGTTAATCAAGGCTGGATCTCTAAAGCTGTGCCAGTATCAAATTGAAAAGCAAGCAGAATAAAGTCCATAGTGCTTTAAAGTTCTCCCATTGTGGCAATGGCTTCCAGGACTTAATCACCGTTTTTTACAGTTCTCCATCTCTCCCTTTCAGTGCCTAAGGAGAGTGAGTGTCAGTGTAGTCCAGGGATGTGCCCGGCACATTCCTTGTGCTCGCTGTTCTTGGACCCATGTTTGAAATAGTGTCCTCCCTAATTTTGTGTTATGTCCCTCACCAAGACCTGGGCTCTGGGTTGTTTTACGGAGGGGGCAAGCACACAGCCCTGACTGCTGCATCCAGACAGGGAGCATCTCTTTATTAGTAAATAGTCAGTTGGAATAGATACTTCCCAATGTCCAGACAAGTCCGTGCATGGTTCCTTCCACACTTGATGAAGCTTTTTTTTTTAATATGATGAATGATTTCATTGCTGACTCAGAGAGAAATTGAGAGCTACTACAGGGAAATGTTCACGTTGCTGCTACTTTTTACCTTATGAGACTTCTGTTATAATACCTTGATCATCTTTTTTATATATATATAATATATATATGTATGTATATATAAATACCTTGATATCTCTCCCAGAAACATAGAATAGTTTAGGTTGAAGACCTTTAGGATTAACTGTTAACCCAGCACTGCCAGGTCTCCCACTAATATGTGTTTAAGTTTGTTTACTTCAAGATGCTTTTAAAAAATGTACTGAAGAGGTCTGAAATAGGTGATAAAGGTAACATGAAGACATAAGTTTTAGTTAGTCACTTTATTTTTTATTTGGACTATGTTTCTGAATGCTGTGTGAGTCCTACTTTACACAGACACTGGGCTCCTGTCCCTTTCTCTCCCTTCCCCCAGCCCTTTTTCCCTGGTCATTGTGAAGGTTGTAGCATCAAAATTCCAGTCAGGACAGGACTGAGATGACTGCTGCTTTTGGCTGACCTTTATACAAATGCCACTGGATGTAGGCTTCTGCTCAGGAAAATGGAATTTTTCAAAAAAATAAGCAAAGCAGATAAAAAGCGTAACTGAGGTGTGAAATGTTGACAATTTGGACACTGGGTGTTAAGACTAGACCTGCTTGTACAAACCTATGCACTTCACACTGTTTTGGGGATTGCTGCATGCCTTTAGTCACTCTCTGCCAAACCACAGAGCTCTCACCTCCCTTTTTTCTTTCTTTTTCTTTTTTCATTCCTCCAAAGTATCTCCTGCAGTGAGAGGAAGAGGTGAGTGAGGTCAGGCAGAATGAAATGAAAATCATGAAAGCTTAATAGACCATAGGGAGGTTCCTTTGAAAGGGTGCCAGCGATGGAATATCAGTTATGGGGAGGAAGACCACAGAGTTGGCAGTGAATGAAAGGAGATTGGGCACATGCGCCGTGGTGTGTCATAGCCCTGGCCATGGAGCTGGGCTGTTTCCCTGTTAACTCCTTAACAAATGTTTCACTCTGGCAGTAGTTATTCCCACGGTGCTGTTAGTGCTCCCTGATGCACCTTCACTGTGCTTCAGGATGCATTTTTCTGAGAAGTTCTGAACTCTTTGTTTTGCTTGTAAGCTCAACAGATGAGAACTGAAGTTTTGATGAGATTGCATTTTCTTTTTTGTCTTCTGTAGTCTCCACCAGTTATCCACTCTGAGGGAAAAGAAATTGTTTTCCTGGATGAGAAGAAAAGAAGTCGTATTTTAAAACATGTAAAAATGTGAGGACTTGCAGAGATAGAAAAGAAAACAGAATCTTGGAATGGTTTGAATTGGAAGGAACCTTAAAGATCATCTCATTCCGAATCCCCTCCATGGGCAGGGACACCTTCCACTAGACCAGGTCACTCAAAGCCCAATCCAACCTGGCCTTGAACATTTCCAGGGATGGCACATCCACATCAGGTTATTGTCACTATACATTAGGTTATTGTAATTATACAAGCCCCTGACATAATAGCCCTCAGTGCATATGAAATGGTGTGGCAAGTCATCTCAATCACTGGGGCTTTTTTCAGAATAAAGCACTCCTAAAAGCAGGGGCTTTGGTCGGGCTTATTCTCCATCTTATAAAACTTCAAGTCTTGATTGCAGTAGTTAAAATGCTCAGATTTGATGTGTGACTCACTGGATGGCAGTGAGTGAAATCTGAAATCTGAGTCAACACGAAGGCTGAACTAAATAATAACTGTCCTCTTCCAGCCTGAGCATTTTATGATTCTATGTTTGTGTGAATGAAAAGTCCTGTGCAAGTGTCAGAATTGATTTAAGGACTTTGGGTTTATTTGATGGTGTGGAACTAGTCCTCTGTGTGCTCACAGCTTGCAGAGAAATCACAGGATCTGAGCCTCCAAGGCTGCCAAGGCGCCTTGAATTTCTGTTCATCTCCAGGTCCATGGATGTGGTAAACTTTAGACCTTTTTTTTACAGTGTTAAAATATCCCTATTTTTGTCATGAGCTTTTGAGCGTGTTTCTACAGCTAAACATTTTGAAGCCTGAAGTTTGTCTTTGGGACAGGTCACTGTTTTCAGTTATCCAGTTTGTTTCCAGATGCTTCACAACCTCTCAAAGAACAAGTGTGTATCCTCTAAGTATTCAAATGACAAAACATCCAGAAAAACATATCATGCAATACAAAATGACCCTTCAGTGCTGTTGTGGATGTAACCCTCGGTTCCAGCCTTCGTCTGCTGACTCCATTGTAATTCAGCACAATGGCTGCTTCTGTGCAGATGAGCCCACAGTTGTCTGGTGTTTTCAGTCACGTGCCCTTTCAGCTTCGTTTCATATGTCACTGTCATAGGTTTGCTCAACTTTTATGAGAAGTTCAGTAGCTGCTGGGTTCTCAATTTGAAGACTTCTTCCCCTAAAGCTTTTGCAGAGTTCAGCACTACCAGACCACTGCTTTCCTTAATTTCTTTTCACAGAGCCTTTATTTGTCTATGGACACCTGTCCCCAAAGGCCACAGGTTGAAACCTCCTGGTTAAACAGTTGTTAAGATTCAGACTGTTCTTTGACACAGACTAATGTGACAGAGCACGAAGTTAATCTTCAGCACTATTTCTTTTTCTTTTGCAGGAGAAATTTGAAGGTTTGTTCCGTGCCTATGATGACTGCGTGACATTCCAGCTGTTCAAAAGCTTCAGGCGTGTGCGGATAAATTTTAGCAGTCCCAAATCAGCTGCTCGTGCCAGAATAGAGCTGCATGAAACACAGTTCAGAGGGAAAAAGTTAAAGTTGTATTTTGCACAGGTAATGAAATCTGAAATCTACTTCTGTGTTAGTGCATAGCTTTTATAGAAATATTGTGCAGTAACACTGAATAAAAGTAATAAAGGTTTCTCCCATGCCCAATCTCTCTGATAAAAGATTATTTAAACCTCCTTGTGTTGACTGAGCTGTTCCTGCCCTGAGGGTCTGCAGTAAATTTAAAGGACCACTTAGGACTAAAGTTGCTCATTCAACATACAAAATTACCTATCTTAGAGGTGATCTACAACACTGGGTGTTGTCTGTGGGTAACTCTCTTAAATAACTGTAAGAAAGTGCTAATGTAAAGAATCCAAGTGAATAAAAAAGGTGGGGCTGGATTACTTATTTGGCTGCAACCCTGAGCCACAGTCAGGCTTCTTACTGCCTTTTTGGCTTTTCCTTACTGAATGCATGAATTACAAGTACTGAATTCTCTAAAAGGAATTTATTGAGTCCACAGCAAAGGAAGAAGGTAGGGGAAGAACAACACTCAGCCTGGGGCTGTAGGTGATTGTATCCATCTATTGGAACTGTCAGGTGGGGGTTCAGTTCTTGGCCAAGGGAGAAAGAATGAAGATCTCCCACAGCCTGGGCCCCAGCCAGGATACAGAAAGTTGAGGGAGGTTGAGAACCCAACCACCACCTCTTCTGAATGCATTTTAATAAATTGATGTGGTCACTGTGGCTTGTGAGATATCCACTAGTGTTTATGAACAATGTAAGTGTGCTTTGAGCTGCCAGATCGGCCCTTCAGAGGTCTGAGGGTAAGGGCTGGCTCACTTGAAGGTATCAAGGAAACCCAAGAGGCTGTTCAATTATGAACCTCTTCATCCTGGTCAGAATAGGAGCTGTTTTGAGCCTAGGCAGGAGCAGAGCCACAGGAGGATGGGAAACTACAGCTGTGAAAACAACAATATGCTTAACAAGTTAAATGAGCTCAGAAGATCTTTCACTTGGGTTTAGGTCTTGAGAATCTGTCTCAATCCCATTTTCTATGCCTTAATCTCCTAAATCTGGCTCTGAATTTTTTTTCTGAAAGGTTTCAAAACCTGCAGTTAAGCAGATCTGAGAATGGTTTCATTCTAACTGCACAATCAAGAGGCTAATTGAAAACTTGGGAGAACAAGAAAAAGAAAAATGTGTGCAATAGTGCTTAGTCTCCCTATCTAAGCTGATTTCCTGCAGAACCATTCTGGTACCTGCACTAGGCTCTCCAGTACACATAGTCTTACAAGAGCTTGTTAGTTGTGTCCAGGGAATGAAGATGTGGAAGCAGCAGTGTCTGGAGCAGTCTGGCCTCAGCCAGACTGAATAATCACTTCCAGACCCAGAAGTTCTGGGGAACATGGATTTGAGATATCCAGACTGGCTCTTTGTAAACCCCATTCTGGTACAGGAGGGTGCCATCCCAGCACCCTGGCATGTTTGCTGTTATGGAAATAGAATTTATTGCTTCTGTGCTCGAGCTGGTTGTAACCTTGCTCAGTTGGTTGCAGTACAATTCATTTATGTCAAGGCTTCTTTAACATACTGGAAAAGAGCAGGAATTAAAATAGGTAATTTAAGATGGAAATAAAATAAGGACACTCAGTTGCAAATGACTAAGGAACATCATAGATTCCATTTTCACTTCAAGTAAAGAAATCTTTAGAAACCTTTCTGAAGTTACTTATAAGGCCTTGGTGCAGGAGTTACTTGTGTATTGTCACTTTTTATTTAGGCATTTAGATCACAACAGTACCTATTCAGCCTCAAAAATCTCTGAACTAGCAGCTGTGGCTACCAAAGCTTTGTATTTCTCCTCAGAGAACATACACAAAAGGCACAGACATTGCAGCTTTGCTGATGTAACAGCCCCACACTGTGCATTTACTGCAGAGGCACCATCTGTAAGGCTGAGATGAAATTTGTCTTCAGGCCTTCTCTGCTGTGACTGACGCTGAAACCCTGCCTGGGTGGCATTTGGATGAGAAGGGTATGATTTGAGCAGTCATTCCATTTAGCCATCCTGTGTGGATGAGAAGCTGGACATGAGCTGGTAACTTGCACTGGCACCCCAAATATCCTGGGCTGCCTCACCCACAGCATGACCAGCAGGTCAAGGGTGATGACTCTGATCTGGTGAGATCCCACCTGGGGTCCTGTGTCCAGCACCGGGGTCCCCAACACAGAAAAGGCATGGACCTGTGGGATTGAGGCCAGAGGAAGCCACAAAGATGCTCAGAAGGCTGGAGCCCCTCTTCTCTGGAGACAGGCTGAGAGCTGGGGGTGTTGAGCCCGGAGAAGAGAAGGCTCCAGGGAAACCTCACTGTGGCTTTTCAGTACTTAAAGGGGGCTTACGAGAAAGATGGGAGTGGACCTTTTAGCAGGGCCTGTTGCGATAGGACAAGGGGCAAATAGTTTTAAACTAAAAGAAGGTAGTTTTAGACTGGATGTAAGGAACAAATTTTTTATAGTAGGAGTGGTGAAACACTGGCACAGGTTGCCCAGAGAAATTGTGGCTGTCCCATCCCTGAAAATATTCCAGGCCAAGCTGGGTGGGGCTCTGAGCATGGCAGGAGGGTTGGAGGAGATGACCTTTAAAGGTCCCTTCCAATCCAAGCCGTTTTATAATTCTATCCTGTACTAAACAGTGTCTTTGTTATGCTTTAAAGATTCAGACCTCTGAGACAGATGGAGACAAGCTTCATTTGGCACCACCACAGCCTGCAAAACAGTTTCTCATCTCGCCTCCAGCCTCCCCACCTGTAGGGTGGCAACCAATAGATGATGCAACACCTGTCATCAACTACGACCTCCTTTACGCAGTTTCTAAGCTTGGACCAGGTGAGCTTGTGGTCTTTGGGTGAAAACATGTCAGGAAAAGCAGATGAGAAATATCAGCCTAGATAATAACTGTAGAGGGAATTGGCATAGAGCTGGAAATTGCATTAAAACTTGGATTTGAGTTGATGGATGTCACCTGGTTCTTTCCTTCAGAATGAGTTTTGCCATGTGTAGGCACAGAAATGTATGTTATCTGCAGCTTGTGAGACCTGATCAAAGCTTTGCTTACCCCATTTATTGTGCTGGGGTTTGTGCCTAGATGAGCCAGCTGATGGTTGAGGTGGGGACTGGACAAATGTTTGGCTATGGATGTGAGGAGTTTTTGCTGTACACGACATCCACTTGGTACTGCGTTCCAAGGTGCAGATTCCTCACAGGCACCTCCACTGGAGTGGAGAATCTCTCACATTGTTTGTTGAGAGAGAACTACTGTTCCCCAGTTCCAGTGGGTTTGCTCTGTTAGGAATGCTCATTTCCTGCTGAAAACTACTCAGGAGGAATAGGGTAAGTTGTAGCATCTGTTAGCACAGGATAAACGTCAATGGGTAATGCATCCAGGCTTTCTTCTGTCTTCCCTTCTTCGGCTAATGCCAGGAATTGAAGCTAGCTGGGATTTTCAAGCAATGCTTTCCCTTGGAAAATGCTCATCTGATGAAACCAAAACTTTACATAGGAGAGGGTTACTTTTGATTTAATTAAGTCATCTTTACAAATAGTTTTCTTTCAAAGCTGTTAAAGTACCTTGTTTTAGAACTTTCAAAAGGAGAAAGGTTCCAGTTTCAGGTCTAAGCAGTATCATTTACAAATTAATCTAATTTACATTCATAAGCCACAGGGAAAAAATAGTCTATTAAATTATCTTCATACCGAAATAAAACGTTTCAGATCCAATCTAATAACAATTGTGGGGGTGAGCTCATGAAAATTTAGCAGTTTATTTTTGAAATTCTTGTGGGATGAGAGAATTGTTTTCTCCCCAGCTGTACTGGGGATGTTGCTTGCTCGCTCTGAGAGCAGCTTCCAATTGCAGACATCTTATCATTGGGGCTTTTGTGCAACTGCACCAAAGTAACTCAGAGCTGGAGTGCGTGGGGTGCAGGAAGATGTTTCATGATTCACAGGGTTTGCAGGATTATCTCCTATCTTTTTCACATGAGATCTCTCACAAGGGGAAAATATATATCAGGAGATTCCTATGGTTTATTCCCCTTCAGGAGGAAAGCCCGTAGAAAAAGGCAGTCACGTGTAAGACTTCATACTATATTGCATATTATTATTTCCAGGAGTGATACTTTGCTTCTAAACTGCTGAATAAAAGAAAAACAAAAACCTCCTTTTTTTTTTTCCCTTTGATGCAGCAGTGTTATAAATGGAAACATGTAAACGAATTCCCGAGCTAGCTGGGTAATAAATCAATTCCTGTTCTGGAGCAGTGGAATGTGAAATATCACTCATTGTCCCACACTCTGGGACAGCTTTGCGTGAAGGTCAAATTCACCCGGATTTAAGGAGCCTGCAGGGAGCAATGTGAAAAGCCATTGTGTGCTCTCTTCTTTCTATTTTTAGCACTTGTTAGAGGGATCAATTTTAGTTAACTGCAGCGGCGGGTTTAAAATAGTGTTGCTGTTCTCAGTTGTGCATTTACTATGTTTAGAATTTCATTGAAAAACAAATCCCACTAACACTCATTTCTCAGTATTGCAGCAGTAAAAGACTGCTGGACATCAAACAGTATTGGTAGCCTCAGAGAAGTGAGATTTTTTCGTTCAAAAACACAATTTAAAAATGTAACTATGGTTTATCAGCTGTTGAAAAATACTCACTTGGCACAGTTGTTTACAGCACTGTTAATGTTAGAATCTGACTTCCATGTCTTTAACTTGAGAGGAATCTTTGCTGTATTAAATGCAGTGATTTGGTATAATAAACATCAGAGGACTAGGAAAACTCATTAGAGCTTCTAAAGAGTGAACAGTGTCTTGTATGCCCTCAGCATGAGTTTTACTGTCCTACTTCACTGGGAATGCAAGATGCACCACTTGGACACAGACCCATGCTCCTTTCCCATTCCCTGAATCCAGGTCATCTCCTGTCACAGTACGGTGCCATAATTATCATAGCCACAAAATTAGAGACCAAAACTGTCCCTGGGGGCAAAGCGTTGGGAGATTTGCTCCAGAGTAAAAGGAATATGCTGGAAGTGAGTTAACGAATAGCCAAGTGCCATCAGTTTTGGGACAGGTCTTCTTGCTGCAGCAGTGACAGGCTGGCATCTTGGAGATCTAATGGAACAGATTTCTTTCTGTGCTCAAAAGGAAGGTGGTTTTTGGTCCCTTCACATGAAATTGAGATCGGTGAGGGTGCATTTACTCCTTAGGGAAGATCGTGGCATATTTAATTAAGTTCCTGGATGATTGATGTATATTCTCACTTTGTGCAGATGCAGAAATTAGGCTTTAAATGAGGCATGAACAGAGTGCTGTAGATCAGTCAGAGCCAGGAACCGTGACTGCCTGGTGCTGACCACCAGCCTACAATCTTTTCGAAATACTGCAAATAAAGGAGTGTAATTGTTAATCAGTTTGATGGAAAACACTTCCACCGTCAAGAGAACTTCCAGTAGTTTGAAATGCTGATGAAGACGTGAAGACATCAGGGCCAAGACTAGAGAACAGCTTGGTAGGTTGCAAGCATTCCCATAGGAAAAAGTTAGCTCCAAGTAAGGCCAGGTGAGGATACAACCTGGACCTGACAGGCAAACAACCAACCAACCACCCCACCTTGCAAATATTTTTTATATGAGAAACATTTCCAAGTGTCCTAGGTTATCATGTAAGATGTGCCCAAAAGTATGTACTCTAGCACCATCTTCATGAGCTGTTGAAACCAGGTGGGGCAGTGTTTCCTTGCCTCCTCCCTCCAGACTATCTTCTGTTAATGGGCCCATCAATGCCTTGCCCCATGACTCATCATCCCATTGTGAGATGTTCCTCCCAGGGGGAGGAACCAAGCATTCCATCCTGGATATAATCTGAGATTTCAAACACCATAGACGACCTTTTCCACTGGATTCCCAGAGGATAAGAGCTACATAGCCACCACTGGACCTTCCAAGGAAGACCAGACCCTTCAACAGGATCACTGCTTTCAACAGAACCACATCCATCACTTCAGGAGGACTGCAGCCACCATTTTATCAGACTGCTACTGCCACCCTGACTAACAGGGTTTCAGGTCATATTCTGACTCTGTCAGTTTGAACCAGTATTTTTTCTGCCTTTATATTTAATTTTCCTAATAAATTGTTGTTCTGACTTGGTGTCTCCCACTGGTTTGTTTTTCAAACCGGTGCAGCGAGGGAGAGGAAGAGGGAGTCTCCATATCCAGGCTGTATCTACAGCAGAGCTGCTCCTCTCGAAGGAAAGGCGGCTGTTTGCCATTTATTAGTGCAGTGATTTACAAACCATATTCTTGGCACTAGAATATGCCCTTTCTTTTTTGGAAAGCAGTCCTTCCCTCTCCGTATCCACTCCCCAACCTGCCCATACATGCCCTCCTTCCCCCACTGCCTCTTTCTTCATGACAGACTGTCCTGTACCTCCTCATTTCTAACTCTGCACTCCAGATTTTTCCCAGGATCCCAGGTGCCACCCTGGCTTCCCCTTTCCACCCTCAACCCCTGCTGCCCGCACTGTGGTTGCCCAGAGAAATCGCTTTTCTCCCATGGGTTGGATTCACGGATCGCAGCTGCACTGATGGGATCTGCACTGTACAGTAACACCCAGCACAGGTCAGGATGCTGAGCACTTTATTTGTTCCATACATTCTCTGGTGCAGTTTTGCACTCTGTCAGTGGCCACTTGCCTCCACAGCTTCAGGCACTGTTGGAAAAGCAGTGCAGGGGACCATGTCCAGTAGCCCTTACAGACAAGTCTATACCAGTTGCACTTCTCTCCATGTTACACAGCCCTTCATCAGCATTCCAGCAGGCTTTGCACCTCAGGCTACACTCCAGGTCTTGTACAATACATTTTTCACATTATGAAAGCACCATTCAGAAGTGTCACACACGATGGTGCTTAAGTCCACAGTGGTGGCTCTTGGGACACAGAGGAGACCTGGCAGCTGTCTGTACCACTTGGCTGTTGGGTCTTGGTTTCATTTTTGTCTCTTAAGCAATTCAGGAGTGGCTGTTCCTGCCATGCTCTAGCTGAGCTTCTTGAGGAGGATGGACAGCACCTGCCCCTGCTCTGTCCTGGGTTTGGCTCACCCTTCCCTAGGGAAGGGGAGAATAGGTGAGAGCAGGACCCTGCCCAGGAAATGCCGTACTCAGGGATTTCAAACCATCTCCCAAGGCAGATTTTCTGTGCCCGTGTGTTTTCAAACTCTTGTGTTTCTCATTGCTGATTTAAAGGAAATCCTAAATATTTCATATGACTCCCAGGGAGAATTAAAAGGGGATGGAGGGGCAAATAAATGGTGATAGATAAAACTTTTCATCTCTGTCCTTCCTCTCCCTGCTGTTCTGTGGCTGCTTTTTCCCTTCCCTCCTTTTACCAGGGGCAGGGTACCGGAGAGCTGCTGGGTAGAGAAAATTTTCCCTCTGGTCGGGAGAGGAGGATGCCCTCCTTGCTCCTGCACCATCAGTAATGGGATTCCAGGGAGCAGCTCCTCCACTTTTCTATGGCAGATCCATGCTGTAGAGGTGTTTTATGGAGGTATTTTGTGGGATGGGCTGTAGCGCTTTTGTAAAAAAGGTGCACCCGTACAAAGAACCTCCTGTTATTTGCACCCTGTTGTTTGTAAAGCACTTGGATGAAGGGACTGTAAGTGGAAGGTATTTTTATGATGCTAATGCCACATTTACATGGAATGGGCAGCTCTGAACTCATTAACCTTTGCTCATGAGTCTGAATTAGGGATGAGGTAGCTACATGTTATCATTAGCATTATTCTTTATGTATATGAACATGGTCTTTGCTGGACAAAAGGGCCCTGTTAGACAGGAGCTGCACCATCAATGAAAGGTCACAGTACTGATTCACAAAGGGATAGAAAATCCTATACCATTATTTTTAATTCTGAAATACCATAAGTTGCTTCTGTGGTCATCTTTCTTGCATCACTCGAGGCTGTGGATTTACTCCTGGCTCATGTGGTCACAAAAGGTTGGGCCCAGTGATATAAAAGCAGCTGTGGTCATTGTTAAGTGGGGAAACTTCAAATTCTTACTGTTTTTCTTCAGCAAAGCAAATGGATAGAGAGGAACATCACTGCTATTTTCAGGGGTTTATCAGAAAGTTCTTCGGACAAATCTGTGCAGTGGAGGTGCCGCAGCTGAATTCTTCTCTGAAGGCAGAGGTTATGTTTGAGTATACTGGATAAATTTTGTGATATTTTTCTGAGTAAATTTATGTGAGTTGCCACTATTAGCTTATGTGAAGGTTTAAAGTTTTTATTAAAGGATAGAGGTAGGCTGGAGGAGAAAGACCCCTCTCTCCAAGAATCCTTTGGCTTAGCTAGCCTGTAAGAATTCTCCGGGCAAGCAGGAGAAGGAGAAGCATGGGTCAGTGTAGGGCCTGAGAACACAGAGGAGGCCATGTCAGAGACAGCTGAATGAGGTCCCTGGACAAATGCTTGGGTGGTTTTAGTTACAGAAATTGGTGAGTCTTACCTATGTTAACTCAACTTGCTACTGACAGCTTGGGACAAACTAGGTCTTGTAAACATAACTCCACTGACTCAACCATTACTTCAGTAGTTGAACTGCTGCAGACTTAGTTCATTTTTTTTTTTTTCCTATGCTGGAGGTGTTTAAGAGAAAGGAAAGAAAACATAGAAAAAAAGGCAGAAGGGAAGGGCTAATCTGGCTGTATCTATTGGATTTTTATTTTGTGCTTATCACCTTCGTGTTTTTCTGCAAACAGTGATTATGTTTCGAACAAGATACAGCGGTACAGAAGTCCCAGAGTTACTGTTGCCCTGTTCCTAACTCAGCCATGGATAGGTTTTATGGTATTTGAGCCACAGTTCTGCAGGCATGAATAATCCTGAGTACAGAACAGAGTCTGCAGCTCATTTATGCTCAGAAATAACTGTATGCCTTAAAAACCTAATTTATGAGTGCATCACATTTTGGTTTGCAAAGTGACATTAATTGCTGCTGCAGTTACTTGTGCCAGAGGCATCTGAATATTTTTCCTTGCGTCTGTACTTATTTCCACTGTTCTTTTTCAGCAGGAAGAGTCCTTCTGGGAAGGATTTGAGCAGTAAAAGAATGTGGCATTTGAACTGGGATTATTACCTTTTAAGAGGGCAGTGAATCTGATTTCCTCGGCAGTGCTGGTGTGGGAGGACAGGCCGGCGCTGCGTGTGCGCAGCACTGCAGAGCTGCCCGTGGTGACAGTGACCAATGCAGCCCTCGGTGCTGGCTGGCGGCATTGACGTCAGCCCAGAGCTGAGAAATTAGCTGAGGCCCGCAGGGAAAATGGGCAAAGAAAAACCATATAATTCCTCAATGCAGCACAACCAAGCTATTTCTCTTTTTATATTTTAGCCTATCCGCAAGACCTGTGATGCTTTGCCCAATTTGGATTCAGAGGAAAGGTTGCCAAAAATAGAGCAGTTAAATGTCAACATTAATGGTATCACAGCAGTAAAATATTTCTCACAGCAAGATGCCTGGCTTATAGCTATTATTCACTAGTTGCCTCCTTGTTTTTAGGCAGAAATACAGCGTGTCATCTAGTCTCAAGCCACCCAGGCTTATTTGGACCAGGAATTTGTCAGGACAAACAGCATGTGAGCACAGTTCCAGAGCTGCATGTGCTAATGCAGGGCCAAACCTGCAAGCCCTTCCTCACATGAATTACTCTGCCACAAAGTGGCTAACAAATAAAACTCCAAATTAGTCCCACAAGCAAGCCACAAGTGCTTTGGGACAGGGACTGCCATTTGCTTTCATGGTACCACACGTGACAGTGCTGTGTTCTGCCAGTGGTGCAGCATTTAGGAGCCATTGCACCGCAGAGGCCAGCTGGGTTGGCTGGGGCCTCACCTTCCTCATCTCAGAAGATTTTGCAGGCAATGTTTTTTTCTTAAAAGTCTTAAATTAATTCCTTACAATTTAGTTACCAATGCCTTCTTGTATCCCATGTACAATCCAGAACACATGTAGTGCCAGCAGGCTCAATTCAGGACTGCAAGTCTTATGTCTGATCCTTTGTTTCCTTGTGGACTTTTTCAGGTAACCACCCAACCTCATATGGGCCATTCACTTCAGAATTGAACTTGATGATCCTTGATATATTCTGAGTTGGGTCCCTTCCAACTGAGAATATATTCTGTGAAAAAAAAAAAAAAAGCCATGTTCATCTTCCTCAGAGGAGTACTGTGTGGAGACTTAAATAAGGAATGTAGATAGTTAGAAAATATAATGTACTGTTTAGGCGTTCAGCCTGCTCTAGTGAGCATTTATAGACTGCTCTGTAATCTCATCTGCAGAGACAGAATTTGTTGCAGCCCCAGCTAAAGAGCTTTGAAACTCAAAATCTGTCTGGAGCAGAGATATGTGGGGTTTTTATTTCTGGAGAAATTAGATTAAGTGTTGAAATCTGTCTGAGGGCAACAAGTGGACTTGAAATGGGACTGAAGGAAAGCCACAGCAAAAATAAAGAACAACCCCAACCCAACAGGTGTGAAATGATTTCAGACCAAAGGTTGTATAGGTTGGGTTCTAGTTCCTCTTTTTAACCTTGAACTTCTGTGTTCTTTCTCCTCTGCCTGCTTTGTGGGTTTATTTCAGTGCTGTCAGCCACCAGTATTGGTGCCAAACCCCATTATAGGCACGAGGGTGTGTGTATTTTACCATGCCTTACAGACCTGTGGTCAAACTGCCTCCCGGGGCAGGATCCCCAGGATATGTTGTGGCAGCCGACAGAGTCCAGCTGTGCTGGTGCTCACCTGTATTTAGGAGCAGCACACACTCAGCTCCCTATCCAGGTGTGGAGTATTCTGCAGTCCAGGAATGCCACGGGCTGTGTTGCTACGTAGATTGCCATCTTTTGACGTGATTGCTTTTCTCTGCTTCCAGGAGAGAAATACGAGCTGCACGCAGGAACAGAGTCCACTCCCAGTGTGGTAGTGCACGTCTGTGACAGCGACATGGAAGAAGACGAGGACCCAAAGAATTCTCCGAAGCCAAAAATCATTCAAACCCGACGCCCCGGTGTGCCGCCGCCTGTATCTAACTGAGCCTCTCCGGCAGAAGCAGCACTTCTCTCTCCTCCAGCACAGCTCTTGATTTTTGTTTGCTTTGTTCTGTTGAAAGGCAGCCTTTGCCTTCTGAGCACCGGGACATTAAGGTCATTGAAACCCCTTCACAGTAATCAAGCCTCTGTAACAAAAGGGCTAGGAAAAAGATCTTTGTACCTGTAACCATATCACACACCAGCTGATAGATCTAGCTGGAAAGGACAAAACAAGGCTGAGGAAATAAGGGAGGGTTTCAGTCTGAGGATCTTTTCACAGCTATAATTTGCATGCTGAAACACCGCTAGAGAAATCGTTTGGGTGGGAATTAGGCCGATATCAGGCTTGATATTCAAACTCCCAGGATTGCTACTGCCCTTCATCAAGCAGCCTGCTCCTCTGCCCTCCTCATTTCCCAACAGACCTTAGTCTTTTCCCTTTTCCCTTTTTTTTAAGGAGGTAGGTGTGTTGGTTTTCTTCCACTAGCAGCTCGGTGGCCTTTTCACCCCCCTGGAATTTTCTGTAAGGAATACTATCTTTGCAACATTTTTAGAGACAACAGAAAACAACCCTCTTCCACCAACAGCTGTAGGGAACAGTGGTCTGAAATGGTGACAGGGATGTGAGATGGAGCTCTCTGGGCTGAGGGGAGAGGCAGCAGCTGCTGGGGGGTCTGGTGTCTGTCAGTCCTTCTCTCTGAGGAGTAGGGAGACAGAATATCAATAGGGATTGTCAGTTTATCTTCCATCAAGGGATGAGTGGTGCTTCTCTCCGGGTCTGAGGAAGAGGAGCTGACTGACTGCTCATGTAAGATGGGATTCCTTGCTCTCTGTGTCATAGCTGTGCGTTCCAGTAATGATACAGGCTGAATGCTTTCCTAGTGGTGTGGTGAATAGCCCTGAAACTGTCAGTAATTACTTGCCCATCTCTAATATTCAGCCCTTTTCCCTCCCCACTTCCTATGCTTCAAAGCCCTTTTTGAGCTGTCTGCAGTTTGGGTTTGTGGAGGTGAGCAGAGGTTAGTTAAAATTCTTTTGTTGGGTTTTTTTTTTAAATATTTTTTTAGGCCAAAGAAAACAGGACCATAATTACACACTTGAAATTAGACTGCATGCAACTGAATCCCCTTTTTCACCCTGTCCTGCATGTTTCTTTCACTTGCAATATATACTGATTTACAAAAACTGATCTGTGTTTGCATCATGGCTGACAGCAGACAGATCCCGGATTCCCTGTCTGGCAGACCTTCCATGATGATTTATTTTTTTAATGCGTACTTGTCATTTTGAGAACATATTTTCTAGACATTTGAGCTCAGATTTTGCATATATTTAAGCATGCGCTTAATTTATGCACATGAGTAGTTCCACTGAAATTAATACTGCAGAAACCGAGCATATGTGTAAGGTATGGTGGGATTTTTAAGCTAATTAGCTGCAGCTGTACTCCCCAAAGTGACTATAAAATGGCACAGTGAGCTTCCACGGTTTAAAATCCTTTACAGCTTAAAATAAGTAAATACATCTTGGAAGCTTATTCTAGGATCTGAAAAGTCAGCTTAGGTTCTGTAATCAAGATTTTTGTTGTAAAACCTAATGATCTGGTTTCTGAGGGAGGGTTCCATCACACCCTTAATTAGCAGTGAGGCTACAAAGCTTCAGCAGAGTCAAGTCCCCCTTGCAGGGGTCTTGGCTCTGCAGCACTTCCAACAGGCGTGTTGCTCTGTCAGTGAGGACAGGAAATGGCATTCCCAGCGGGCATGATGAGGACATTTGGGAATGAGGACTTGTCATTCTCACGTAGTTCATCCTCTTGACCACCACAGCCCCCTGATATTCCTGATGAGATGTAGTTCTTTACTCAGCACATTTCTCTAATGTGATAATTGTTACTGCATTATGGACATCGTTGTGTGCGTGTTACACTGATAGAATACTGCTCAGTAAATATAGCAGAGACTGAACAGAAAATGGGGCTTTAGTATCATCATGATATCTGTGTAAAGTTTTCTTAAAACAACTCCTTAGAGGTGTCACTTCAATTATTTTTTCAGTGATACATTTAAAATTGGTTTAAGGAAACAAATTGTCATTCAGGTCACAGCCCTAGGAATGTATCCTGTTGAAAACACCATTTTAGGCCACAAACGATATTCCAGGAGTAACGCCACTGGCTTTTTTGAGAACACACCCAGCACTGATATCTGTCAGGTTTAGCCCAGTATAAACAGAGACAGTAAGATATAAACACATAAACAATCAGAGATAATCACCAATGGATTGTTTTACAGGCAAGACTGTAGGAGGCCACATCTTGTCCTTGCATCCACGTCCTCAAACTTCGGAGAGATGTGATTCTGAACTAAGGACTTTGTCCTCAAATGATGTAAAACTGTACTGCAAATTAAAGCACTGGACCTTAAATGTTCTTTCCTCAAAGTGCATTTTCAAACAGATTTAAAACGAGGCCCCGTTCAGTGACTGCTCCATGCTTTGTAAAGCTGTGTGGTGCTACCCAGGAGGCAGCAGGACATGGCTCATTGCTTGAAGCACAGAAATAGAAACACAATTACAAACCTGAAAATTCAAAGCAGCCTCTATGGTCAAAGCTTATGTATCACCTGTATGTGATAAAATAATGGTCATCATTAAAAAAAAAGTGTTTCAGGTATTATGGAATAATGTCCCTATCATCAAAGTATCAGCATTTGGGACTCATAAGAGAAGCTGGTATTTTACTAAAGGCTGGTTCTCGCCTGACATGGAAAGGAGGCTTCTTTCAAAAAATGCTGACTATCTGGAAGGGGAATTGTCCTGTTCAGTAAATCACAGGCAGAGTCCCTACTCATTTGAGTGGGAATTTGCTTTTCTGTAGCTTCTCCAAGGTCAGTCGCTCTGGCTTGCACTTCTTCACTGATACAGGGTACCAGTGGTTTCTCTCATGCTGGAACCCTGGAGGAATGAAGCCTCAGCGTTACATTGTGGCTCCTGAGGCACAGCCCTCATAATATTAATTTCCTCCCCAAAGCAGGAGCTGGCCGGAGTGGCTGGAGATGATGCCCGGGGGCCTCTGTTGGGTGGACATGGCTCCTGCTGCTCCTTGGAAATTAAAAGAAGGAAATCAGGGGAGTACAGCTGCTGTTTCTGTTGCCTGATGCCTGCTTGTCCTTCTGACCTCTTCAGATATGAAATTGACATTTTAATGACTTCCACAGTACAGTTTAAAGCATGAAAACATTTCCAGTGCATGGAGAAAAGGTATTTTGGAATCTGCTCTTTTGGAACAAAACAACAAATTTCTGTGGCCTTGATTTTTGTAATTAAGACAAGGTAGTGCAACTACCCCCTTCCTAACATACACAGACACACTCCAGCAAACTTTGTTTTCAGCCAAGAAAATATGGCAAGAGCATCCCTTCCTCAACCATAGTAAGACTACAGCAGTAGTTACTGTAAAATGTTTTAGGTTATAAAAATTCTCCCCCTGCATAAATTGTGTAGCATCAATTTGATCCTAAATTGGGTGAGAGGGGTGGGTTGGTTTTATTTTTGTCCTTTCCACCTGTCTCCCATTCAGCAACACTGAAAAAGCTTTCAGCAAAAATACAGATTGTTCTTGTCCCAAGGAATGGACTGAACTCCTGGCAGGATGCAATTCCAGTGGTTTGTCTGAGCACTGTCACAGATGCCATGACCGTTTCCATTGTATTGTACATAACTTTTGAAATATTCTATTTAGTCATATTTTATAGGAGTATTAAAAGGCTACTGGCTAATTAATCACTTTTACACTTGTATAATTCAGAGCTTAGTTTAAAATAATAAATATGGCAAACGGTATTCTTGTGTTCTGCTTGCATTGGCGTTTGGACAAGCAACATTTAAAGAGTTAAACTATATCAATAAACTGAGTAGTGTGGTGTATACCCCTGGTAGAACTGAAAATGCTTAAATGCATGACATAGGCCAAACTCTGTCTCCGTAGAAATTAGGGGGAAAGCAGCCTTCTTGTTGGCAGGATATGCCATGTTCCATTTTAAGCTGCTGCAGTTTCACAGCCATGTGAACTTGATCTCGTTTGCTGTGGATTTGGCTCGGTGTACACAAAAAAAGCTGCAGTGCAGTCCCTGGTGAGCAAAAGCTCAGCACATCCCAGACCCCCGGTGTGGTTCTCCCTGTGCTTTTATAATCATGGGTGATGCAGTGGCCATGAGTGCTTGGACAAGGAACACGGCATCCAGCTGCCAGCCAGGCTGGGGAAAGAGTTAAAATTCAGTATTATAAAAATTGAAACTAACTGTTGTCTCTTGCATCGGTTTGTACTGGGTCTTGCAAAGGACTGGAAACTGGGAGATGAGTTTGCTGGTAACTGTCCTGTGAAATTCTGATATTGAATTGCCCAGATCTGGATTGGGAAAAAAATGATTTGTTTTTCTTTTTCTGTGTGCCTGGCATAAGAAACTTAGTTTCTCAAAGGATGATTGTTCATGATTCTGAAAATTAGGTCCACTTAAGAAGTCTCATTGGAGATGTAAACTCTGAGCTCTTTAATTCCTTTGGAAAGGACAGGCCTTAACCTCTGTGTTTTAATTAGAAAAACTAGTAATAGTGAACTTCTTCTGGGGTTCTTTTCACCTCTTCTAGAGGTGAAATGCAGGAGGCCTAGTTTATTCTTCACTTGGAGCACCAAAAGAGCTTCCCCCACCACAGTGAGTTTATTCATCCACCCGACTGAAATGCTGTGTTTGTGACATGCCGGCTGCGGCCCTTCCATCGTGCTTGGCACTGGACACAGCACTGGAAAATGAGCTTCAGGGCTTCAGCTGTGGCTGGCAGAGAGCTGTGTGTCCCACAGGATCAGACTGATCACAGTCACAGCACTTTCAGATCCTCTAAAGAAACTTTACTGAATTTATTTTTGGTCCTTCTTTAGTGGCAAACACTTCATCGCTAAACTTTTGCTGTTTCAGGCTTTCTCTCACATACCAGTGTGAATCTAAGACCTTTGCATTTCCTTGATTCCCTTTTGCCTAAGAAATCACATTTAGTTCTGGTTTATCAAAAAGCAAAACCAGGTATGGAATAAAGTCCCAGCCCTCATTTATACTCAGGATCATACAATGCTCTTGAATAACTAGTTACACTAGCAAAAATCCCAAGCACTGCTTTTCCTGGTTTAACCCATCTTCTGGGGGAGTACAGCAGCTTTCAATAGTCCAGGCTCCTCTTAAAAGGAGATGTTTTTCTAACAGTAGCTATGCTCTTTTTTTTTTAATACATGTAGACTGCAGCATTCAGGGGTAAAATTACAAGGGAGGAAGTGCTGTAAAAGCTCTTTCCCACAGGTCTATTTGAAGTGTGGAGTATATTTGCTTTGGCTTGGAGGGGAGGGAAGGCAGCACTTTTAGAGGCAGAACAGCAGCAGCACTCTGGATGGAAGGGCAGGAACCCTGAATGCCCCCATTGCAGAGATGCTCAGAAAACTTTAAAAACCAGCCTGAAATCTCTCTCCCTTTCTGTTAGTTCATTCACTCGCTACAGAGATTCTGGGGCTGCAGCAAGAGTCATCTTAATACAGGATTGTGTCCTGATGCAGCAGCTACAAAGCCTAGATAGGGACATTTGTTAGGGAGATTTTTGCTGGAGTAAGGCTGGGAAAGCTGTGAAGTGTGAGCAGCCTTGAAGTTAATGAAAAATGAAGATATTCAGAACCTTAAAACAGACTTCAGGATTAAGATCCATGTACCCGAGAGCTGTATTAAGGGCCCATTTGAATCAGGGGCTTCCTCACTTGCAACACTAAGAGTATCCAGCAAGAAGGATTAAACTTCTCTATTATTCTCACCAGAAAATCAGCCTTCTTTAACAAATTATTGTAACTGATCATTTATCTAGTGCGAGAAATTGTGTCTACATTAGTGTCACACAGATGTGTTCTCTTCACTGTTGGGTTAATGAAGGTGAATGTTTTGAATCCATTGTAGAACAGTTCTTGTACAGAAACTCCTGAAAGAAATGCCATCTGTAAGGACTGGTGGATCCTTAAGTGTCAGTTTGGCAAGTTGTCCTACTGTGGGTAGCTGCAGAAATATTTCGTGTATGTTGTTGTAGATTTAAAAGCATTACTCATGGTTTCATTCAAGTGTCTGCATTTCTGACACGGATGTGACATATCTGTATATATTATAAATCAATACTATTTTTAACCACATATTTTGTACAAATATTCACATTAGCTCTGTACTTCAATGAAAATCTATTATGGTATTAAACATTTTGGTGGAATTAGCAAACTTGTCCTTGCTTTGCTTTCATTTTGTAACAGTGTTAAGCAGCTGAACGGTTTCTGGCATCCAAGGCAAATACTACCATTTCCAGCTATTCATGTTGTTCCTTAAATCCAGGTGCACCTGTACCCTCTAGTGACTGATCCCAGCCACTGCAGAGGCAGCTCCCAACACCTCCGGATCCGAGTGAGAGCCCAAAATCGAACCCGAACCAACAGTAAATGTGAGCACAGTTTTTCCTAACTGATGAGTAACAGCATGGGACGCCCAACGAGAGATTTCAATACACACGGGCGCAGTTTTGTAACAACTTTTTCCCCTTTCTCCAAGGTTTCTGGTGTGGTTTATGGCCAGGAATCGGATGATGTACTTTGTGCTACAGGTGTGGTCCAGTTCAGGTTTCTGTGCAGAACAGCCACGTTCACACAGGTTCTGCTGAGCACAGCAGCAGTGTGATTCTCCAGGCTTGGACTAGCTCAGCCTCCAACCTGTAACAGAACAGTAATGAAGGAGGGAAAAAAAGACATTGAGAAAACAATTAAAAGAACCTTGTCCCCTACTTCAATCCCTAGAGCTGTGGTGAAGGGGAGAAAGGTATCACATATATGTATATATAAATATAAATATTTATTTATTCACTAGATAGGTAGTGCATGTATATATATATATTCACCATATATACAGTGTCAGCTATAAAGTGATTAATAAGCATCATGTTTGATTCTATATGGTTGGATTTGATGATGGTAAAGGTCTCTTCCAACCTTGGCAATTTTATGATTCTGTGTTCCCATGCACCAGTAAGAGGATAATGGTTTTCTACACTGCCATGAAGTGGGAGGGGGGTTGTGTACATACACAGGACACGGACTTTGGATTTTTGTCCAGTTCAGCAGTTTAGATTCTAGTGAGATGAGGAAGGAGAAATTCATTTTCATTCCAGGGCGTAGCTGTGGGTCTGGACATCACAAGGTGGGGAAAAGCATCTGCCAGGAAGCAAATAGAAAATTTAGAGCCTCAGAACACAAGAGGAGAAAAAAGGCTAATAAGAAACCAGCGGAATCAAAACTTCTTTTAAAATTTTTTTTTTTTAATTGAAGAAGCACTTCCAGATATCCAGAGAATGAATTTTGTGCCTTGTTTTTACAGCTGGGTCACAGCCCATCCAGCCCTATTTCTATTTAATTTCTATTTAATTTATGACTAGCAGGAACATCCTTACAACCTGCCCCTCTTGACACCTGCACAAGGGCTGTACTGGGGAGCCCACTCCAAACACACACCTCACTTGTGACCTGGGGGTGCTGGTGACAGCAGCTGAACATGAGCCAGGTGTGCCCAGGTGGCCAAGGAGGCCAATGGCACCTGAGCTGTACCATCAATAGTGTGGCAGCAGGACCAGGGCAGTGACCATCCCTCTGTGCTGAGGCCACACCTCGAGTGCTGTGTCCAGTTCTGGGGCCCTCAGTTCAGGAAGGACATTGAGGGGCTGGAGCGTGTCCAGGGAAGGGAACAGAGCTGGGGAAGGCTCTGGAGCACAAGTCTGATGAAGAGCAGCTGAGGGAGCTGGGAAAGGGGCTCAGCCTGGAGAAAAGGGGGCTCAGGGGGGACCTTGTGGCTCTGCACAGCTCCCTGACAGGAGGGGGCAGCCGGGTGGGGGTCGGGCTCCTCTCCCAGGTAACAACCGACAAGACAAGAGGACGTGGCCTCAAGCTAAGCCAGGGGAGGTTTAGGCTGGATATGAAGAATAACTTCTTCACAGAACGAGTGATTGGACTTTGAAATAGGCTGTCGAGGGAGGCGGTGGAGTCACCGTCCCTGGAGGCGTTTAAGGAAAGACTGGACATAGCACTGAGGGCCGCGTTCAGCTGACACGGCGGTGCTCGGTCACAGGCCGGACTCTGTGATCTCAGAGCCCTTTCCCGACCCAGTGACGCTGTGACTCCGTAATTCCGTGTCCCCCTCCCTCCCGGGCCCGCCCCCGCGCGGTCCCGCCCCGCAGGCGCTGAGTGACAGCGCCGGGGCCGCTCCCGGGCGGGGCCGGGCCGGACCCGCTGCTCCGCGGCCCCTCAGGTAACGGCGGGCGGGGCCGGGG